>VKOC01049283.1:0-25395 GCA_009364415.1 Spea multiplicata
GTGTGTGAGAGTGATGGGTGTTATGCTGTACCATTTCCAATGTATTTTTCATTATATAATTATGCTCTAAAGTACATCATAACTCCCATCACTCTATACTGTTCCATACAGTGGCAGAGCTGGGAGACAGAGGCCTTTCACCCCCACTGCAGGACTCCTGAAAGGTAAGTGAACTTCAAAGAGGGAGAGGGTAGATAGTTAGGCGGGGGTAGATAGGGAGAATGAGTGAGATGGGGGATAGGGGGTAGATAGGGCAGAAGGGAGTGAGAAGGGGTAGATAGGGCAATCATACTCCTATCATGCCAAGTCTGCCAGTATATCCTGGAATCTGGGTATGCCTGGACATGATAGGAATGTCATTGCTGTTAACAATCATATATATATATATATACACACAAACCAAAGGGAGCGGCTGCACAGAAATATTGTTAATATACACAGGCTTTTAGTTGTCCGGGTGCTCCAAAAATAGCCAGATATATGTTACCAAAGAAAAAATGGGCACTCACGGGTCTTTGCCTTGAGAAAGGACTGGAGGTGGTCCGAAACGTTGGCAGTGCTGATTGAAATCAACTAGTGTTTAATGCACTTTACTGCAAAGACCCGTGAGTGCCCATTTTTTCTTTGGTTACATATATATATATATTTTATTAATATTGCTATTTAATTGTTTTGTCCTATTTTGGTGTGTTACTTACTTTAAATAAATGTGTTAGATTTTTTTTATGGTGTGGGGGGTCATATTTGGTTTCGGCCAGGTAAATGCTGCATTTTCGGTTTCAGTCCAGAATTCGTTTCAGGGCATCCCTAAGCCAGACAATGAAGTGGTAGGCCTACACCACATCAATGTTTGGCTTAGTATATAGTGATAGGAGTTATGCTGCACTATTGTCAATGCCTGGCTCAGTCTATAGTGATAGGGATTACGCTGTACCACTGTCAATGTGTGCCTCAGTATATAGTGATAAGTGTTAATCTGTACCACCGTCAATGTATATAATAACAGTAATGCTGTACCACCTTCAGTGTCTGCGCCGGTATATAACGGTAGAAGCTATGCAGTTTTAAAGTGTATGTGGGGGGGTGCCACATACAGGATCCGCCCCAGGTGCCAAATACTCTAGGTACGCCCCTGCCCCCATTTTAGGGCTATAACAGCCCCCACTTTTCTCGGAAGGCTTTCCACAAGATTTTGGAGTATGTCAGAATTTTTGCCCATTTAGCCCAATGAGAAGTTGTAAGATCAGGCACTGATGCTGGTCGATAAGGCCTGGCTCACAATTCTAATTCCTCAAAGGTGTTAAATGGGGTTAAAGTCAGAGCTCTGTAAGGGCATTCAAGCTACTCCCCACAAAACTCATCAAACCATGTATTTATCTACTTTATGCTATATCAGGAAAGGGCCTTTATAAAAGGCACTATGCTTTCCAGTAGGTAGCATTCACCTGCAATCCGCGAAACCCAGATTTGACCATCAGACTTTCAGATAGTGAAGTGTGATTCATCACTTCAGAGAACACGTTTCCACTGCTTCAGACTCCAGCGGCAGTGTGCTTTACACCACTCTAGCCGATACTTGGCATTGCACATTGTGATCTTCGGCTTGCGTGCAGCTGATCGACCATGGAAACCCAATTCATAAAGCTCCCAACACATGGTCCGTATATTGATGGTATTTTAAGAGGCAGTTTAGAGCCCTGTAGTGAGTGTGCTACAGAGGACAGGTGATTTTAAAGCTGGTACACACTTCAGCACTCACCAGCCTCACTCTGTGAGTGTGCATGGTCTACCATTTTGTGGCTATGCTGTAGTTACTCCTAGACACTTCCACTTCACAATAGCACTTATCACTTAATAGCATCATTCTGTGGTGTCACAATACTTAAGACTGGGGATGGAAATAGCCAAGATACCGTAAAACAGTTTCTGTCAGACTTTGCATATAGTACAACACATTTTTTCATTCATTTAAAAATATGCATTTTCCATTGAACTGTATATGAGTTATTGCTGCTTATCTTCTGTTTTTTACGTCATTGCCTCAATATACAGTATCTGTTTTAAAGTTGCACCCAGTGGTTAAACTATAATACATTTTGAGCTGAAAAGGGAATCCTGCGTAAATGTGTTTCACAGAGCTTCAATAAATTGTTTTTAAATGTATCCCCCTTAGATCTAGATGAACTGTATACTTTTGAGTTGCAAAATTGCACTGCATATATAACCAGTTTATTTTCACTGGTTCACATCACTAGATTGTCATACTAACACAGAAACGTATTTTACAGGTAATGTATGGGAATGCCTTTACATCAAAGGACATGTTAAGATTTCAGTGTGTTCTGGTGCGTAAAACTCAAAGACTTTAAACATAAAATAAATCGTAATACATACTATTCTAACTGGTGCAATAAAAGTGTGCTACAAAATATTTCCATCTTCTATGTTTGAAAGAGACAGGGTCTAATTTGCAGACCTTTAAAACGCAATACTTACATTACATCCCATACAGTGTTGGATGGGAAGTTTAGTAATAAGTGAAACACATTTACTTTAAATTCTAAATTAAAACGAAGGATTCTTGTTAATTTATGTGGATAACATTTCAGGTCTCTGTCCAGCAGCAGATAAAGCAAATCAGGTTCTAAAGTGCCTCAAATTTATGACTCTGGAAGCTTTATAGATGATCCTCTATTAATTTGCAGAATTTTGAACTAATTAATTACTTTCGAAAAGTAATGTTTCTTACTGCAGGATGATTCAGCTATGTTCTTTAAGAGTGAAATGAAAAATGTTGGTGCGCTAAGCTAGTTCCAGGCTTAAATAACACAAATGTGTGAAATGAAGCCTACCAAACAGGTGTAAGCATGCTTCAAATACAGTGTAATTGGCTGTACAATGTATACAAAAAACAAAAACTGTCTGCGCTTCTCACCCTAATAAAGTTGGCAAAAAATATGTAAACACAATATAAAAGAGGCTTTGGTTATCTGAATTGGCCAAAGCATAAATAAGCTCATCCGCCACGTCAAGGCTCGCACTCAATAGGGTGAGAACCTACTTTCACCTCCTACATAGTGAAAACACAAAGCAGTTTATACTTCTACCAAAACCTTATTAATGTGTTGGGGGAGGTGCAAGTAAGCCTGGTTGCAGATTGCTGTCCAGGGATGAATTGGCCGCTCCTCCAACACATTAATAATGTTTTGGTAGCAGTATAAACTAGACTTGTGCATTCGTATTCGGGCGAACATGAAAACGAAGACGAAGGGTTCGTTTTCATTGTTCAGCCGGAATACCGAACATATGAACATAGCGTCGGCAAAACGTATGCGAAGACGTAGACATACAACCCGAAGAATCTCCCTGGTCCCTTCTCAATCAAGCCTACCTTATCTACGCAGCATCACAGGGGTTAACGAGAGCGGAAATCCGTAGGTTTGCTGTCAGGGGTGACCTACGGATTTCCGCTGCCATTAATCCCTCAGATGCTGCGTAGATAACGGGAGCGGAAATCCGTAGGTCACCCGTCAGGAGTTAAAGACCTTTTACTCTTGGAGTGGGGAGACAGGCCAAGTTCCCCGTCAAGAGTTAAAGGGCCGTGCAAGCGACTCTATTGGTTGATGCCAGAAGAGACCACTGCAGCCGACCAATAGACTCACTCACACGGCCCTTTAACTCCTGACGGCGCAATTTGGCCTGGGAAGATCATGGTCTCCCTGCTCCAAGAGTTAAAGTTCCGTACAAGCGACTCTGTTGGTCGTTCATACAGACCTTTAACTCTTGGAGCGGAGAGACCAGTGTCTCGCCCAGCCAAGTTGTGGCACCAGGATTTTAAAAGTCTGTATGAATGAGGGGGCTCATCTGTCATCAAACAATGAAGTACAGGTGCACTTTGCCCCTGCAGGCGACCAATAGAGTTGCTTGTACGGACATTTAAAATCCAGGTGCCAAAGCTGCTGCATAGTGCGTACCACGTTAACCCTGTTTTAACCCCTTCTCCAAAAATGTCAAAAAACAAAGAAAAAAAGTGAACACGAAGAATGTACACGAATATTCGTCTGAACCGAACACAAGAACGGGCGAATATTGGAATATGAACAATTATTCCACACGAAGACGAAGAGTTGGCCGGCGCCCAAGTCTAATATAAACTATGTAGGAGGTGAGAGTAGGATCTCACCCTATTGAGAGTGTGCCATATCTCCCCTTGCACTCCTCTCTTCTAAGGTGATGCTCTCTTATATATATATTATAGTGAGATATTTATTTTATTTAGAATACGGCATTTTTTTATATCTGTATACAGTATAAAATACATCTCTTGCTAAATATAAATATCTCACAAAATATAAGTAACACATTAAAACCAGTTTTTAATAAAGTATTGATCAATACATTATGTAAAAAATTGTGGGTATATGAATTCATTTAATAAACTGATAAATCAATACATTAAATTCAAGTTACTTATTATTTCCTAAATATTAGTTGCTAAATAAAGTATAACACCATACAGTGAGAGACATAAATGCACACACATACATCAGCGCACACTAACACTATATTACACTAATACTATACAGGACCAACCCAAGACATAGTGCCGCCTGGGGTGAAGTTTGAAATGCCCCCCCCCTGCTCATTATCTACCCTTCCTCTCCCTACCTTCTCATTATCTACCCCCATCCCTCCCTCCCTATTATCTACCCTATCTCTCCCCCCCTTTGTACTTCACTTCCCTTCCAGCAGTCCTGCGGCGAGAGTCTCCCTGCTCTGCCGCGGTGCTTCACTGCTGAGCGCTGGAAATGACGTAATATTCCGGCACTCAGCATTAGAAGCCGGCACCGAGACCGAGCTAGAGAGAGATGGTCGCGGAGCGGGTACTGAAAACTTGATAAGCGAAAAACACTCGGCGCCCCTCTCTCTCCTCCGCTTCAAAAAAATAAAAAGTGCAGCCTCTTCACAAGTGCCGCCTGGGGCAATTGCCCCACTCTGCTCCATGGCAGGGCCGGCCCTGATACTATATCACACTATACACTCACATGCTGCCTCTGGCACTACACATACACTCACACTATTACTCCGGCAACATACATAGACACATACACACAGTGACTAACACTATAGCACACACACATACATACAGTACACTAACCCTCTCCCTCCCCTTCTTACTTTCTAGGACCTGTCCGCACTGCATGAAAATTATGGTTTGAGTTTAATGCTGCTGTCATTATGAAAAGCAATATTTATGTGTATTTGTTAGGAGGTGGGAGATATTTATTCTGCAAATTTAAAAATGAAATTGAATTGTGAGTGGTACAGATTCACATGAAAAATGTATGAAGAATAATGCAAAAACCAAACAGTATTACTATAAGTCTTTCTATTTATTTTGGCTTCCTGTGGAGCCTGCAAAAAAGTTTTCCACTTGGCAAATGTCAAAGCTGGGTTCTGGAGAAACACAGCCCTTATAAACTGTTGATCTACACACGGAACACTTAAGTAGTACTGATGTACAGACATACTCCCAACATTTCATCTAATCAAAGAAACCAATTTTGTGGTTAAACTTTCACTCTTCACCACAGCAGGATATTTGATCTAATGGCCTATTTAAAGTTCTTTATGTAATTGTGCAAACAATCTATAACAAGATTTGAGAATTTTAGCTAGACAAATTGATTTATGAATTTCCTTTTTTTTAAATACATACATTTATATTAAACTTGCCAGTGTTTTAAAATGAATTCTCTGAAATCTTTTAAATAGTCCTAAATTACATACAGCATAGCTGGACACCTACACTTTATGTGGTAGAAAAAAATATATTATTATTATATAAACAAATAACCAAATTAGGGCTGCAACTAACGATTATTTTCATAATCGATTAGTTGGCCAATTATTTTTTCTATTAATCGATTAATCGGATAAAAAAATGTAAATTTTTCATTTATTTAAAATTATTTAATAAAGTAACATAGGATGTAAAAAACAAACAGAAAAATAAAAAAACTTTGTTAAAAATGCATTTCTGCCCCCCAGTTATGCACATCTGAGCCCAGGCTTCCCACACTGCCCTCCCCACATATGCCTTATATGCCCTATATGCCTTATACCCCCAGATATGTCAATCCCCATCCTCCCCAGATATGCCGTATACCCCCTGATATGCCATAGGGCACTCATAGATTTGCAGACTCGTTCACAGACACAATACTTTAAATAAGTACAGGGTTAATCTTCACTGCCCCCATGATTTACATTCCCCTTAGTTTACCCCCCTTTACCTCTAACTGCACCTTAAGATAACTTTATTAAATTAATCCTCTGTCCTCAGCATTAAATTAATCCTGAAGAGAAGACCCCATTAACCACCACTGCCCCTAAATTAACCCTAAACACCCCATTAACTATAACTGCCCCTAATTACACCTAAACACCCCATTAACTATAGAACTGTCCCCTAGTTAACCCATAACAACCCCCATTAACTATAACTCCCCTAAATTAAACCTACATCCATCAACTATAAAACTGCCCCCTAAGTTAACTCTAAAACACCACCATCACTATTGACTGCCCTCTAAGTTAACTCTAAACACCTCCATTATAACTGCCCCTAAGTTAACCCTAAACACCCCATTAACTATAACTGCTTCTAAATTAACCCCCACCTCCCCTAACTTTCAGCAGCCCAAATATTAGTTTTATACTCACAGTTAGATGAGTGTCACAGCCATGGCGATGCTAAGGAAATGAGCGGAGCCAATCAGCATTTGGCCCCGCCCCTTTCTTCCTCCCTGCAGTCACTGCCGATAGGCCCCACCCCTTTCTTTCTCCAGCAGTGATTGCAGGGAGGGACTGGAAGAAGGAAGTGGGTGGCCCAATGGGCAGTGACTGCAGGGAGGAAGTGTAAGTAGGAGCTGCTGCTGTGAGTCACAAACGGATTATATAATGAGGGGTATTTTTCAGAGCTTTTGCATTGAAAAAACACTCATTTTATAATCGATAAAAATCAATTCAACTAATCGATAATGAAATTCGTTGCCAACGAATTTCATTATCAATTATTATCGATTAGTTATTGCAGCCCTAAACCAAATCCATAATAAGTAGTAGAGGACAGAAACCTTGTCTGATTCATATGCTTTATGTGTATTTTTGAAACCATTTAATATCACCGATATACTGTATGATTAAAGGGATGTGGTTCCTAAAGAAACACTAACTCTCCAAAACATAAGAGAACATACTGCCCAGGTTGTAGCCTGGCACAACTAGCCAATTAATAGAGCAGCCCAAATACAATCAGTATGGAATCTTTAGTCCTGGGTGAACAGGAAATACATACATATGCTAACCCTCTCACCTTCTCCATCTTACTTTCTCAGACCTGTCTGCGCTGCATGCAAGCTGCCCGTCTATCTCACTCAGGGTCATGCAATGCTGGAGCCTGGATGCCGTGTGCCTTTGGAACTTGCCACATCTTGGTGGTAGTAGCAAATATTCAAATGAGAGCTTTGAAGGCAGAAGTGGAGAAGGGTTCCATCTGAACAGCAGTTGAACATTGGTCAGTCGGTCCTAAGAAGGGCAAACATGCCTGATACACCTCCTCAGCGCTTGGAAGTTAAGCAAGCAGGGTGAAAGGAGTACACGGTCTGTTCATATAGATCTTTGTTTCAGTTATTGAGCACAGGGATATGGCATTATATCCCACAGCTCAGCGTCAATTGCCGACACACAGTGCAAGGGGGCACTGAAGCAGAGGTCTGAATGAACGGACCTCATGCGCCCCACATTTTGGGCCAGTTACAAGGGATCCATGATCTCCCCAATTAGCCCTGCTCCTCCAGCGGTGGGCACTCTCTGATTATGATTCTGCAAGGGGCTGCCTAGGACGCCTGGTACTGTCCCTGATACCAAAATTCAAAATGGTGCTTGTGGTATGAATGAGGTAAGAGGCACATTTCCTAACATTTATAATGGGTTACGAGAGGCACCTGTTTCAGGGGGTTTCAGAGGCATGGCTAAGGAGTCAGACTTTACTGAGACTTTTATGTAACCTTTTGACTTGGAAACCTTATTACATAATTAAGTAATGTATTTGGATGAGGAATATCTTTTATTTCCACAATTTGTATATATATATATATATATATATACTATATAAATTAGTCAGACTTGTCATACATTAGTCAGACTACGCCTGTAAAAAGCCTAAAAGAACACCTTGAGCTGCTCAATAAGCAGGTCATCAGGACAGAGGCACTTGAGTCCCTCTAAAGCATGGACACTTCCTTTAGTGTTTTTGCAGTAAAGTAATGGAAATACATTGTCCAGAAAGGAAGCACAACTGAGTGTGCCACAATATATACAAAATGCACCCCTGCTTATTCAGTGCACAGAGGGCAGTTAGGAGTATTTGGAGATAGGGGCAAATATAAAGTGTTGTTTACGGCTTGGCAGGTAAGGGCCAGTTTACATTGCAGAGCGATAGTGAAGCGAGAAGCACAACTGAGCAGCAGATGAATATCAAGGGGATAAAAAGATTAGTCTGGCATAAGTGTACAGAATAGATTGAAGAGAAGGTCAGTTAGTAGGGAGTTTCAATAATCTATACAAATTTATATGAATATAAAAAGGAATTCATGAATATTTTAATAGTGTCACGTGTCAAGTAAGGTTGAATTGGAAATAGATTTTTCATGTGAAAGCAGCAGGATTTGGTAAGGTGATAAGAAGAGGAGGAGGAGTCAAGTGTAATAACAAAGCAGCATATTTGAGCTCTTGGTCAAATTGTGGCATTTTAAAGGTGATAAACTATAAATATCAGAGGTTGGAGATAGAAGAGATAGATCAATGGCCAGTAGCTCAGTCTTTGACATGTAGCTTCTGGTTGTAGTATGTGCCCTGGTGGCCATAATTGCACTTGTAAGTGAGGTGGACAATGGGGCTATTGGTCAAAAGACAGAGAAACCAGGATTGCAGCCACTCAAATGCTAGATCTCCTCTGCCTGCATTGTTCTTAGTTTTGCCTTTAACTATAGGGCACAAAGTTAATTGGAGACTTTCTAATCAATACTACTGATTATTAATTGTACATGAAGCTAATGGCATTAAAAGAATCCTGAAAAGATTATCGTACTAAATACCTTTGTTCTCACGAAATTTGAAGCCATAAGCAAATTGCATGAAAAAAACTGAATTACAAACAATATACCAATAAAGAGTGTATAAAACATTGTATTACACAATCTGGAAACACTTGTTTTTTAAACACATATTTTCATCAACATTAGAATTTAGGATTCTAATAATGTTGCTGTACGAATAAAAATAGATGGAAACAAAACAGGAATGTATATTTTGCTTAGTATAATGTTGTCTGATTACTGGAAAATATAAATTATGCTGGCGGGATAATTACATCTATAAATACCAACCTAACCAAAATAGAGCTCATCCAGAATCCAAACATCTAATTAGCGTATTTAGTGGTGAGTATGTAAAATAAGAACTTCATGTAAGCATTTCTGTGTTAGCACACTAGGGAGTAGGGAGTTGCCTTTAAATTAAAGTATGAGCAACAATTTCTATTTGGTTTATGTTGTTTTTTTAATGGGATAAAAGATGCTTATATTAAACATAGTTTACACATAGTGTAAGCCAGATATCGATTACATATTTATGTGTATAACATAGATTTAACCGGAACATTTTTAAACATATTTGCCTTTATTTGCCTTTTAAGTTTTTATTTTGGTGGTGGATTCCAGACATCCTCTGGGGATATTGGGAGGGAAAGTGTGACCCAAAGGTAACTCTTTGTGGCTACTCATGTAGTAGAGATGCATAAGAAGCTAAAAGCTTTACTGAGATTACCTCATGCTTATTTCCGGAATGCACAGGGTCAGCAGAAAAGAAACTAAAATAGCTGAGCCCGGCCTCGTAAGTTTTTTTTGTATGGCAGCGAACGCTGGCAAGCCAGCCAACCTAGTATAATAGACTTCAGACAGTCTGGAAGGGGTCCAACCAAATAGTAGAGAAACTGGGCAACACCACATACTGTATGGGATTGCTTGTGTGACCAGAGACAGATTAGGGAGGTTTGTTATTTTTATCTTTTATTTATATAGTGGTAACCATTTACTAATGCTCTGAAAAAATACTATGAATGCGCTGAAGAGCCGTTAGCTATTTGTGCCCCTGTCATACCAAAGGCAGAAGAAAAGGCCACCCCCGATCCCCGGGAAGCAACCAGGGTCACTACAGACCCTGGTCAGCTCCAACTAGGAGGATAATTAAGCCCTAGCAATGAGAACAGATCCATTACATAATTCACAAATGGACAGCCCTATTTAATTCCTACCCCACCATCACTAACCTTGCCCGGCATTGATTTGACACTGCAACTAACACTGAAAATGAAACTTAATGAGATACTCAAATTGCAGGTTACTGAGCCCTCTGACAGCACCTGGGCCTCTACAGTAGTCTTAGTGCCCAAAAAAGATAGGACCATTTTGTTCTGAGTAAGTTACCAGAGGCTGGATGACAAGTAAGTAAGTTACTGATACCTACCCCATGCCTGGGGTAATGAGCGCCTAAATAAATTAGCCAAAGTAGCTTGTGTGTCAGCCAAGGTTATTGCCAGACACTCTTAAAAACATAAGGACATCCGTAAGTCGTATATCACCCCAAATGGCTTATTCCAGTTTAGAGTTGCCGTTTAGAATTAAAGAAATACTCCAGACACATTCAAGCAACTATTAGATATGCTGCTTGAGAGGGTAGAAGACCTTGTCTTGTGCCTACATCAAAGACAGGGCCGGCCTTAGGGGTGTGTGGGCTTGGGCGCCGTGCGGCCGTCCCATCACCAACGCCGAGGCGGCAGGGAGAGGCGGCAGGGAGAGGAGGAGAGAGAGGCGCCGAGAGGTCACACATGAAAAAGTTTTTAGCAACCGCTCGGCCCCCTTTGTCTCCTCAGCTCCCTACTGCTGCCCTGACTGCGGTGGTGGTAGCTCTAGGCCTCTGTCGCGGTGCAGCGCATCATGATCAGCACTGGAATATGATGTCATATTCTGACGCTCAGCAATGAAGCTGCGTGCGTCGTGGCAGGACAGAGAGACAGACCTCGCGTTCCCACCACAGGACTTCACCAGGGTAAGTGAACTGCAAGGGGATGGAGGGGGTAGATAGTAAGAAGGGGGGGAGAGGGGTAGACAAGAAGGGGGAGAGGGGGTGGATAGTAAGAAGGGGGTAGATAGTGAGAAAGGGAGGTTGTAAGAATCTTGAAAGAAAGAGAGAGAATGAGTAAGAGAATTAATGAATTAATGTGTGGATTAATTGTGTGAAAGCGTGAGGATAAATTAATTGGTATGTGGATGAATTTTGTGAATGTGTGAGAGAATAAATGAATGAATGTGTGGACGAATTGTGTGAAAGCATGAGATAATAAATTAATTGTCGGTGAATTGCCTGAATGAGTGAGAGTATAAATTAATGTGTGGATACATTGTGTGAATGAGAGAGAATAAAGTAGTGTGGATGAATTGTGTGAATGAATTAGAGAATTAATGAATTAATGTGTGGATGAATGGTGAGAATGCATTAATGAATATGTGTAAATATTTGTGTGTGAGAATGAATAATTGTGTAAATGACAGATTGAAGGAGTGACTGTAAAAGTGTTTTGTGTGTAAGATAGATGTATAAGTGATTTGGGGAAAGGCAAAGATGGCACACACCGGGTATTTGAGCTTTGGGGAACAAGATGGCATGGGCAGGGTGTTTATAGGACAAAGATGGCACAAGCAGGGGGTTTATGGGACAAAGATGGCTCACACTGGGTTGTTTGGGGACAAAGATGGCTCACTCTGGGCTGTAATTTGTGTGTGTCAATTTCTATGTGGACACCAGGGCTGGCTTTGGGGTGTGCAACCTGTGATCTATGCCTGTAATAGTTTTTTTAATCTATAACTTTAATGCTGAGTTTAAATGTGGTTTCCAAGTGATCCATGCCTGCAAAGTAGAATTTGTCTGTTGATCTATATCTGAAATGCTATGTTTCCATACATTATTTATGTATACCTTCAAATACAGGGTTTGTAGATCCTATCCTATTGTAGATAGTCATTCTATACCTGCAGTGCTGTTTCTATGTGTTGTTTATTTAATCTATACCTTCAGTGCTGAGTTTGCATGTGATCCCCAGTTGATCTATACCTGCAAAAATGGTTTGTGTGTTAATCTGTTGCATTACACCTGCAATGCTATACACGCAAGTGTTGTTTACATGTGTTGTTTATTTGATCTATACCTGAACTACGGGGAGGAAGGAAAAGAGAGGTGTGGCTTAATGAATGAGGGGACAAAAGGACTCTGGGGAGGGGTACGGGAGAGAGGATCTTTCAAAGTCACAGTAGAGTCAGGAGGGAAGATTTGCTAATCTTTCCCTAATCTGTAGTCAGTGTGGAATTTTTATTTTATTTTTTGGTGTGGGACCGGAGGGAGTGATTGCATGCTAGTGTGCCTGGAGGGGGTGCAAAGGAAATAATTGCCTAGGGTCCAATTTTTTCAATATTTAATGGGAAATGTTTTTGTTACAAAGATTACACTGTTAGCTGTCTTTTTTCCTATATTTAACGTATTTAAGGTACATTATTGTTACCAGTTATATAATATTGTGCTTGTTGCACTTGCATATTAATAATCTCTAATTAAAACTAGATTTATTCCCTTTCTTTTTTGTTGAGGGGGCGCCAGAGAACTAGTCCGCACAGGGCGCCTGAACACCTCAAAGACATTGCTATCTATCTAGATATATCTAGATCTATCTATCTATCTAGAAAGAACATGTGGATGCTATTTTGGGGAGGATCCAGAACACCAGTATGCCATTCTGTCAGGATAAATGGCAGAGCAGTTCCCTGGATATAGGCTGGTGTCTAAAAAGTACTGGCACTCATAGGGAACAAGGTCATAGAAAGTGTATCCGTTTTGTAGACATACTTGAAAAAGAGAGTGTGAATGAGCCCTCATCTTAAAGTGGCCTCTAGAAGCTCACTAGTACTTGCCCCTCATGACTTTATCAAATGTTTTCTGGTCCATACAGATGCCTCTATGTACAAATTGGGAGCAGTGGTGATCCAAGTCATGACCAAGGGAAAAAAACATCCTGTCCTATCCAAGAGTTAGTTTGGGCACTGAAGAGATTTCAGCCTTACCTCTATGGATGGGAGTTTTCTGTTCTTATGAACCATAACCCCTGGCCTGGTTGAATATAGTTTCTGGGAATAACGTACAACTTTGCTGTTCAGCACCAGGCAGGTGAAGACATTAAAAATGCAGCTAGATGTCAAGGCAATAGGACATTTAGCTGGGCCATGGTACTGCCTGTAAGTGACTATTATGGTTAAAATCCTTGTTATATTTTTGTTGTTTTCGCCGGCATGTAACCTCTGTAGGACAATAGGTAACTTCCCGATTGGTCCTCAGATTTGAATTGGTCGTTTTGAAGGGACATATACCTGTCACCTTCAATGTCCAGATGTTTATTTCAGAGAGTATCATTGGGTGGCTTTTCCATATATATTATACTACCTGCTCTGGTTGACTACAGCCACCATGTGGTGATGGAGATCTGCTATTTAACCCCTTCCGGACCAGCGGTTTCATACTGCGTCTTCACTTGAAGACCGCAGTATTTTTTTAAATATTTAAATTCCGTGATCGTGATTCGCTGCAAAGCATTGTCGTTAACACGTTGCACGGCAACCCCGTACATGTACGGGGATTGTCGTTAAGGGGTTAACCAGAAATAGGCCTGCACATTGCTTACCTTTCTCTTACTCCTTTCCTTCTGGTTTGCCGCTCGCTCTCAGTGTAGTGCGGCTGCGCACAGCTGTTTATTCTGAGCGGCAGGGCTGGGATATAAACATCATATCCCGGCGCCCAGTGACAGAGAGCACACTGATAAGTGTTACCTTAATGTTGGACTGGTTAGGGAAATCCGTGATCTCCCCAACCAGTCCTGCGGGCTGCAGCTGCTCATCGGGCAGCTGTGCACCCCATCACAGCTGCGCCCGAGGGCACTCGCCTCACAGCCCTGGCACTCTATTATCTGTCCCCCCCGCATGATTTACCCCCCCCTCATCCCCGCAGTTCCTACACCTGTGTCATCATACATGGTCTGGAGTTCTTCTGACATGACTACAGATGGTGTAGCATCTCCAGGTGCTGTGAATTGGTTAACCCCTGGATCACCAGTCTGAGGAAGTGACAGGGTGTGCTCCAGCTTTGATATGTTGCTGTTGTCACATGCAGGTTCCTGGGCACGGGTCGGTGTGGGTTGCAGACGGTTTAGCTGGTTTTAACGCACAATATGTAATCCTATGGCCAGTCTCAGTCTGGACAGGTTATCCTCCCGCCTTTTCTGTCTCTCTTCTTTGGAGCTTTCTTACCTTTGGTCTCAGTCTTTGTCTTTTTTTTTTTTTTTTTTTTTTTACTGTCAGATTCCAACACAGTCTGTACAGATTTAGCAAGCCAGGAACAAGCCACAGCAAGGAGCTGCTTACACAGTCTGAGGAGCAGGCCAGGTCTTTAAAGTCAGGGGTCAACTCAGATAATAAGGTTCAGCTGTACCTGGTAATTGGGTTCTGAGCACTCCAAAGGGTGGAGGGTGGCCACTAGTGGTAGCAGATGGATATACCACATGTATGATTAAGCCATGGTTCAGGCAGAGAAAAGTGGACCCTCACAGCGATGCATCCTCCGCTACTGTCCTCCACTTCCACTGGGGCTTCTATGATGGAGCACCGGCGTCACATGACCTTCCTGTGCTCAGTCATAGAAGCTCCAGCTAAAGTGCCGGCCAGCAGCAGAGGTTCACCGGCTGCCCCCAATAGACACCAAGGGGTCTGGAGCACGGGGCGTAAGTCACGGGCGGTGCAGAGTGGCGGGGGTTATAGGGCATATCAGGGGGGCACAGTTTCATAGCAGAGGGCACTATGGCATATCTGGTAGACAGAGTGGCATATTAAGGGGCAGAGTGGCATATCAGGGAGCTATAAGGCATATAGGGGATATAAGGCTCTGCAACACTCTGGTTTTTTTTTTTACATCATGTCTACTGGACTAATATGGCTTAACCCATTTACACACGCACACAATATATATATATATAGACACAATACCCCTTAACTTGGAATTCTGTCCAGGAATCTTTGCTCACACAGTATTCCAGGTTGCAGAGACAGCTCAGACAAAAAGAGGGTTAAATAAAAGGCTGGGCCTGTTTTTATTTTTTTAAGACAGGCACAACAGAACAAAACAAATAAAAAAAACAAAATCCTTGCTCTTATGAGCGCTAACTAAACAAAGTTCTCCAATCTAACTGCGGATGAACGGGTTATCCATTACCAACAAAAACAGGCTACATGTAATAGCAGCAATCAATAATTTAGCAGCTCTGTCCCTCTGCTTTCAGGGAATAAATGATCTCTGCTTAGGTCAGGAGGCTATTTAACTGCCTCTCCCATTAATTGGTAAATGCAGGTGGGGACCAATGAGAGTGTTCTGGAATCCCCGGACTGGATTCCCACCTGCTGTTCCTCTGCTGCTCATAAACTGAGGAGTGGAGCACTGGCCCGACCTAATCTCCCAGTGCTCCACCCCAGGGACCCCAAAACACACAATTTATAATTGAAGCAAAATCCCAAACATGTCCCTGGGGCTGGTAAAAAAACTACTGAGGGTAGACACCCTGCTAAATATAAGGTGATATATATATACACTCCCTCTATTATTGACCCATGCTTTCTGTCACAATATATACATTATCATTATGCATAAAAACATTAATGTAGCATGCCTATTGAACTGCATTACAATGAAAAAAGTAACTTGTTGAGAGATGAGTAGATGAGTAAAGCTTAGATTCAGTTTCCAACTGAGCATGCATGTCTGCCATCTGCAAGAATGATAAACATAATCTTTCATGAAAAAAGTTCAGCCTCTCTTAATTTGTTATATGCTGTGTAACAATGAATTGGAGTTCATTTGAAATTAAGTGACTTTTGTTATCCAAAACATTAGCTAAATGTGTTCAAAAACATTCAAGATAAAATGTTCTTTTTTTAAAATGTGTTCTTAAACGCACAGTAAATGTCCCAACACAGTAACCAACAAGATATTGCTTGTTAAATCATTACTTTGGCTGTCCCAGGGGGTGGCAGAAGCTATCAGGCTCTCACCCACTAGGCATTTGCCTGGTGGCCCCAATGGCCAGTTCAAACGTTTCAGCTCCCTGACTATAATGGGCATTATGGCGGGTCAACTTCTGTTATTTTCCGTTGTGCAAAGATAGCCCTTTATAATGCAAATTTAAATCAGATAGATGATTTTTACGAAATCTTCCCACCCTGCACAGTAATATGAATGACATACTTTGGTCACTCATAACAATAGATGTTATCTGGTTCTTATCTTCAATCAAATTCCGTGTTACTAATCCTACTCACCCCATGGGTTTTAGGCAGAGAAACATTTTCAATGAAACCGGAGATGATATACCACATAAATAAAAGAAGTAAAGATTTTTTATAAACACAACAGAATTCTTAACATATGATGCGGGTCAGAAAGCATGTTTTCCTGTTTCCATATTATGGACTATGTTATTAATTTAAGAGCATACATTACTTACCCTTGTAAGTGATAGTGGGGTGTTCAGCTTTGTGGCAGTAAGAATCATCTGGTACTTTCACTGCTTGTATTCCAAATGCCCTACGCATTGTGTAAGCCAACACAAATAGCCAAATGCAACTCGCAAAGGCCATGATTTACCAAAGCACTCCGTAGTCTTTTAATATGAAATACGTCTTGTATTCATCTATGTAAAGGCTCTGGACCTAGAAAAAAATAAACAAGGTAGGTAATCTCAAAAGCGTGTGCTGTTCATTCCTTTCTCAATTAAATTCATTCATTCACATTGCTCATGCAGCTATACTAGCTCAACATGTACTCCACAGATGGTGATAAACACCATCAACACACAGAAGTTTTTGAGAGAAAGAAACTAAAGAGGGCTATTAACCATTCATTGGCCAAACCACATTTTAAGTATTAACTATACTTTTTTTTATCTAATTCATGCCTAGAGAACTACAAAGACACAAGATTGAGATCTGTCTATTCTTGCTGATGGACTGAAAACCTCAGATAAAATTTGCATGGGAAATCTAAAATCTACTTTCACTTTAAATATATCTTATTTTATTTTACACCTCCGTCATCTGCATTCTTATTTAAATACACTTTTTCAGATAGACACTTAAATAAACCATTTTATATATTTTATCTAAATAAACCACATGTCACTAGTGATCTGGATATCATCTTTATAGTTAAATAGCAACCTTGCAGCTGTTCCGTGTTATAAATCCATAACTTCTGTTTTAAATTACTTAGGCTTCATTCCATAATACAGATTTAGAGTATAATTCAGTTTGTGGCATTTATGTCTTTATGCCCTTAAAAGTAGAAGTCTACCGTATCTGCACCTTACTCTATTTGTCTAATCAGTCATTTACATGCATAAACAAAATACCTAAAAATGTAGTCAAATATAAACATATTAAAGTACATCTTCATATTACTGGTTCCTTGTTGGAGCTATGATGAGGGCTTCACAAAGACATTGTAGGTGAATTAGTACATTCAGACAAAAAATAAATGTTTGATCATTTCTGTGAAGTAGAAACTACAATAATTCAACAAATATTAAAATAACTTAAGTTACAATGTGGACATTATTAAAGAATTCTACTGGTAAACAGTCTGTATATCAGATAAGTGACCAAAAAATAGACTACATTATTATTTACACTTAGGTAATATTAATTTGTCAGTACATTACTTTATATTAGAGAAAGATTTTTTAATATAGGTTATATTTAGCTGACTAACCATAAGAGATATTGTTGAGGATGAAAGAAAAATAAAATAATTTAATGTAGCTGCAAAAGTAGTTACTAAAGCACACATTTCAGAAAAGTCAACATCATGCTGATGTATCATATATAAAACTAATAAATAAAAGCAAATAGTAGCACCGTTCATAAAATTACAACATTTTACTGACCTAGCAAACAGTTGACAAAGCTGAAAGAATGATCAATATCACTTCAAAACAAAATAATCAAGAACTTGTCTTTTCCCTTTTGTATTTTTCCACGATCCAATACAATTCTACTGTACACGGTTTATGTACGGTATTCAATATTAGAACCAAAGCAGATTTTACATGAATGAGAAAAAAATGATCTTCATATCTGCTGCAGGTACCAGATAAACAATATTGTGACATATGTTTAAATCCCTAGTATTTTAATCTGGTTCGTCTCTTTCCCTATTTAACATGTATAGACATTTTAAAGAGTAATGCCGACTGTAAATTAATGGACATTTTAAAATGTTACCCTGTTTTTGTGTGCATTTCTTTGTGATGTCTAACTACTATCAAACATAATTTTGTAAGAAAAATGTATAAACTGAAATGGAGGAAGTATATATATATAAAAAATCCTATAAAATTCACAAAAAAGAGTAGAAGAGAAAAGAGGAATCCAGACTATATTTATAGACTTAGATATTGCATTAGCATTTAAGCAACCTTTTTTAGATAGAATGGAAATGTATTATATAGAATATCAGAAAATGCAATTTTAAATCATTCTTAAGTAAAATATAGAAATTCATATCCTAATTATAATAATAAATATTATTATTTCACCATTTGTGTAGCACCTGATATGGTACATACCATGACAAATTCAAACTGGGGGACTGGGTAAAAACAGGTACATAAAATCAGTGTTTTATTTTTATATTCTACAAGTGGGCAGCAGTGTGGAAATACTTAACTTTAAGAACACAGGGTCATATTTGTTTTGCATTCATGGGCGATTTGGTCGGTGTAAGCCTACATAAGGCTGGTACTAACTTTTAAGGCTAGACTATGATTAAGTTAGAGAAGAAAATCAATCAATACAGGAAGATTTTTTTTTTACCTGGTCAGATAAATACCATATAAACATGCTGGTGTTACAGCTTTACTATTTTTCTAGCAGACGCAATTATAAATAAAAAATAACATAAACATATGATAACATGCCATACAAGTTACGCCAACATATCGCCACAAACTGAATAAGAAAAGCCATTGTAAATTCCAAATCTTGGACATAGGCACAGGTCCAAAGAGATAAATAATGATTAAGAGAAAGTAAAATGAAACACATTTCAATCTGACCGCAGAATCTAAAAGAGAAAGCAATGAAGGATGAGATTATAGCCAAAAAAAGAGTACTGGTTTTCATTTGCTTACATTTTGAAAGAATACGAGCACCTGTAGCAAAGGAATAACGGCAAACGTGTCAAAGGCAGAAATTACTCTCTGGCACAATTTCAACCTCTGTGTAATAAAACCACAAATCTAAAGACACAAAGAATGGAAAACAGATCCAGTTAGGCAAGCTAGCAGCCCTCTTAAACTGTCCCAGCTGTAATAATACAGTGGTGGTTTCATAAGATCTATCTTTTGGTATCAAAACTAACCAGGATTTAATATTTTATATCCAATTCTTTAAAAGTGCTAGTCTAAACATTTGTTGTGTTTTAAGACTTAACATATGATATCATTTTAATAGACCCTTTGACTTCTCAATTCCCGTAGGTCAGACTAAGTGAGTTTCAAAAGTATAATGTTCTTCTGAAAGTAAATAGAAACAGAAGTTCTTGCAAATCTAAAGAATGTGTAAGGGTTCCCCAAATATTTGTGTATTTCAATACCAATCCAATGTACAGCACTCTCAAATTACTTGTTTAGCTTCTAAATGGACACAGAGACTGTGAGAGTACAATGGAGTGGTTGTGCTATAAGTACTGAACTCTATATTACCCTGGCTGAGAAGAGTAGAGACTGTTCCCTAGATTATGTATAACTGAGTGGGGCAACCATTTTAACTTTCTATTTGGATAATAATCCTTCTCAATTTGATTATTTCTTAGGTTACATTAATGTACCCCCTTTCAGTTCCCTGATTTGCTCTGCCTGGTTCTGTAGTGGAGTCGTTGAAGAGACAGGGTATTAGTATTAATATCCAAAATGTGCCATCATATGCCACAGATCTCAACCTCACGTGAGATAAAATATCCCCTCTCATTTAAACCAGATATCCCTCAAACAATTCTACTGATGGAAAAAACAAACAAGTTGGGGGCAACCTTAATTAGTATAATGATGCTTAAGGAGGCATTGTCAACTTTATTTATAGTTATTTCTAGATGTGTGCAAACAAAAGTGTTAGTCACTTAAAGATAGATTATCACTAATGTATTATGGCAAATATTCTGTAGCCTAATGCTTTGAGCTTTTAAAATTAACCTAAACATAAAAAATGCAAGTATGAAGAAAACGCTATTTGTGTCTTATTTCCAAATTATTCTATAATCTGTAGGTCCAAATTGGTATGAACTAATTGTCCTATTCTGCAGTAGTGTATGATGGGTAACATTATACACTGCTGCAGAATACAATGGCGCTATATAAATCAATAAATAATATGATTAATATAGACAACATGGAAAACGTTTATACAAAATAAGTTAAATATATATTTGCTATGTAATACTAGTCACAATATACATATAAGGGATCAAATTTCACTAATTTATGCCCTTAGGATAATTATTATTAGAACACTGAGTGGGTAATGCACTGACTATTGTATCATATGTATGGCTTTGGTAAATAGATATTGGCTTCTGCTGCAAAAAAAATTAAAATGTGATTTGGGGAACTTTACCTTAAACAGTAAATAGTACAGCCAACATATTGTATGTATAAAAAACAATAAATAATAATAATGCTTTTAAAAGTATATTGAGTTACTAAGTCAATATGGAAACTGCAGGACCTGTAGTGCATGTTTCTATATATTTTAAAACACTTTCTTACTTTAACTTTACATTTTGAAAGGTAACAGATGTTCAATGACATACTTTAATATATGGTGCTGAATAAACAAGGAATGCATATATATATATATATATATATTACTCTACACCAGATTATACGTAACAATATTTATTGAAACATATGGCAAGAGCTATGAATAATGTTATAACATGGTGGATAGACGCTGACTGACTTTTTTTCTGCATTTCAATTATTTACCATAATTATTCACTATGTGTCCTGTATATGTTGAACTGCTATTGTTAAACACCAGAAAATTGGGGTAGGACAATGGTCTCAAATACTTAGCCTTATACTGACAGAAAAAAATAAACAGTTATAAATAATTCCTACTGCTATTACGTTCATGCTGTCTGTGACAATACCAAACTAAAGTGGGGATTAACAGGAGTGTTTGCAGGACATTTATGGTCTTGTCTCACTAAATTTACTACATAGTATAAATGGCGATCCCTTTAAAAATTGTCTGCATAAATGACTGGCACTGCATAATTATTTTCTGTCAGTGACTTTCCAGAAATCTTACATTGAAGTTTTGATCATGAAGTTATTTATGAAGAAAAAACTCAGTAGGGTTGAATTTTTACATTGCTATGTGAAGTCAGAGATTTGAAAATGCAACCCTCTTTGGTACATAACAGTAATTTTGGAGTTTTTCACTAGTTGGGAAAAAAATATTTGGGGAACTCAAAAACGGCTAACTTGGTAGAAGATATAATGCATTGTATATTGGTGAAGACATCATCTAGCCCTGTAATGTAATGGAGGTTCATAACCTAGGCTATTTTTAACTTCTTATTTCACATTCTCCATTCCACATCCAATAGACAAAAGTGAAATACAGAACAATTACTGTTGAATTTCAGCTGACAGACATATGAGAACAATATTGATGTAGAAGATGCTGGTGCTGTTCAGATATGCATTTTGTAGTAAGCTAACAATTTGCATAAACAATTAAGTGTCCCAAGAATTTATATACTATAACAATATTTGGGAAAAAAAGAAATCTATAGTACACAATAAAATGCTGAAAATACCTACAAAAACTTTATCTTAATCAAAGAGCTAGGAGTTCTGATTTAAACTGGAATTGCAGCCAACACAGGCTAGAAGAATCAGTTCAAATTGAGGTTGAATGTTTTGCATACAGAGCGAAACAGATGTTGTGGCTTAATTTGTCCATTTAAGGGAAAACTGTAATACTGTGATTACTAAAATGCCTACCTAGTCATAAAACCAAACTGCAGCCCTTCCACAGGCAGCAGGTTAAGAATTATTTTCCTATGCACACCAAGTGTATTTTGGACCTTTCAGCAAAGAGAAATGTCAGTATTACAGTTACAGGGTAACCGAGCAACATACTGCAGATATGGCCCCAGCTGGTGTGGCTTAGGAGGGAACATATACATATACATAAAATATCAATTTAAAAGTAAATTAACTCCTTCGTGACAGAGGGGTTTACCCACCTAAGTGAGCTGTTTCCATCATTTTTACCATATCTGTGTTCAACCATTATTCCTCTTTTCCATGTTTACTGTGCCCACACAAATGATGTATTTTTTTCAGGACAGATGGGGCTTTCATTTATTATAATCAGGGGCGGATCCTGTATATGACACGCCCCCACACTTTAAAACTGCATAGCTTCTACCGTTATATACTGAGGCAGACATTGATGGTCATACAGCATAACACCTATCACTATATATCGAGGCACACACTGACAGTGATACAGAATAACACATATATATATATATATAATATATTATATAATTATATATATATAATATATTATATATATATATATACATATCATATAGTCATTTCCAAAATGGGATATTTCTTCTCTACTGGAATGCCAGATATATGACCTGGATAACAGGTAGGTGCTCTTGGTATGAGGAGGTCCCTCCAGAAACATATATTTATTCATGAGAGCATCGATTTTATTTTAAATCATAATTAATTATTTTTACTTTCAGGGAAAATACCATCTAAAAATCAAAGGTACAGCCATGAGTACCAGATTTGCTCCAAGTTAAGCCAACATTTTTATGGGATATTTTAAATCCCTTAAGTTACGTCGCAAATCTGGTCCTCTGGCATTCATACATTAATGATGTGTTTTTTATATGGAAGGGAAGCAGTGAAGAATTAAAGAATTTTAGGATTTAATTAAATCATTTCAAAATAAAAATCACTTTTAAGTCAAGTACAGAATCCCTAACTTTTCTAGATATTGTGATTTCTTGAAAAAAGCAAACATTTGGAAACATCTACTTTTTTCAAAAAACTAGATTGTAACAGCTATATTAAGAGTGTTCCTAAACACTTTGTGTCTTGTCTACAATCCAACAGTACAATGTTCATGGGCATTGAAAAGTTAAATCAAACATAGAGACGAGGGGATAAGTCAAATGGAAACTGGAGTTTTGAGTTAAAAGCTCTGGTCCCTAATGGTTTGAATAGTGGTTTTGATTTTTTTGTAATTTTTCTATTTTTTTAATCTATTTATATTATCTTATTAATGAAGTTATCTGTTGACTTGAGTTGTATCTATAAAGTAATTCAATTGATTTATTTATATAGAATTAATCATATATATGGTGATTCTTTTATATGTTTTTATGAAATTATTTATTGGCCATTTAGTATACCCCACGATAACCCTGATGAAGCAAACAAGCAATGGGTGCCACATACAGAAAATTCCGTATTTTGAGCCTTGCACATTATTTATTTGAAACAGAGCCTCATTTGTGAGTAGTTTAACCTTAATACACATTAAATATACTTTTATTTACAATATTACACTATCATTCTTTCTTTTTTCATGTGGACGACTAAACCAGGAGGCGTTAGTATGTAAACTTCTTGCACATACTCAGTAGCATTTTTCATGAAGTGTTGTAAGACTTGTATTTTAAATTGCGACAGGAGAAGCAAAATATATTATGAGAAATTCCTTAAAATAACGTTTATATAAAAAGAAGCCCCATTGCATTACTCTTTAGGACCTTCTTTTATGCATATTTCTTGGCTTACAGCCTTGATGCTAGTTATCCTCAGAGCCAGCTATTTTTTCACAGTAGCTGCACTTCATCTTCAATACCACATCAAGCATAGTGAGCTATTTAATTTCAACAGAATGGGTTTTATATTAGGGAAATGGAAAGACTACTGTTTGATAATGAGTTACAGCACACATTCTAGAGACCAAATCTGTCATTCACTGATAACAATTTTTAAGCTGTCATAGGTTTTTAAACAATTGTAAACAAGAATAAAAATTGGAAAGTTATCTTTCAGAAAATACACATCAGTATAATTCAACCTTTAATATCCCTATATAATAATGTATATTAGACCTGTCCATCCTTCACACCACGCTAGAGTACTGTATGGCATCCTTAAGTTATTCTGAGCTGCTCATGTGGTACATTTGCATCTGCCGCTGGTACTTTCCCCTTCCAGCTCATCAATGCCTTATGTTTTTCAATTTTTTCAAACACTTGGTGTATTATTTTCTTTCAGAGAAGAGGGGGTCGATCAGGACACTGTTTCTTTTTTTAAATAAGAACCCTAGGTTTCTGAATATTCCAAGAAAAACCACCAGGACAGTGGGGCAGCAGAATAGTGCCTCAGAACTGTCCCACACAACTGTTGGGTGGGATTAAGTAGTCTCTGTTCAGAAGTCAAAGTCGCATTTGTCATAAGCAACCTCCTCTGGTTATTTAGGCCAAAGAACAATCCAAACACCAAAGAATACAAGTAATGAGAGAATGTTGATCTCAGAAAAGTTGATTGCTTTTGAAAATTAACATTTGAAAGTACCAGTTTTTCATTAATGAAAATATATATACACACACAGCCTCAAAAACCTGTAAATACAGATATACAAGATATTGTATATTATTTGTGTGATGTACTTAATATGCACTATATATGTGTGCATGGCAGACACTACAAAACACTGTGAAAGGATAATCATGCATAGTTCTAATACAACAAACATATTCAGCACAAAAGCTAATGTTATAACGGCATGTCATTGTGGACTGTGTCTGGGTCTATAATGTCAGGGCCAGCTTTGCCCACTATAATAATTAGATTGCACATTGCTTAAAGGGATTATTAGAGACGTGATAATTAGAAATAAGCTACATTCATTTTTTGCTAAATCCCTTTACATAATACCTGTGCAAATAAAAAGTACTAAATAAAAGTATGGTTTGCCTAATTGTAAACTAAGATCCAAGCAAATATTTACCCCAAGAGCAAAGTGCTTCAATAATTTACTGCATCTATAAAAATATGTACACTTCTGTTTTTGTACAGAA
>VKOC01049284.1:0-32426 GCA_009364415.1 Spea multiplicata
AAATTAATAATGAAGGGGTGAACTGGTGGTGTAGTGTGCTGTCCTGGCTTTAGGGCGGACGGCATTGAAAGGGTTAAATTTTGGTTGCACTCTGAGGCTTGGGCCAGGAGTGCTTTATGGTTACAATGTTTCAAGGTTATGTGTGTAAGTTGTTGATTACATTGTAAGCTAAATAAAAGACCACGGCCTGTCCATCCAAACTGAAGTTGTCTGTGTTTTTATTGGTTATAAATTTTGTGCTCTTTTAATAATTATGGTTTATATCCCTTACAATCACATGTAATCTTGTCTGTTTTAAACACTTTTGCAGAAAGTGCAAAACGATTTTTTGAGCTTTAATTCAGTCAGAAATCAGACAATGTTTGAGGATTGGAAGCAGCCAAAGTCGTAAAAATGTAATATGTATATGTAATGTGTGATATTTCATCAACAACCGATTTCTGCTCCCAAAATGACTAGCACATGGGCTGAGTCATCAGTCTCGAGGTATAACATATCAGTTAACTAGCTGAAAAGTTTGACACATTTTATTTTATTTTACAGGAGTCAGGTGGATGTAACTCTGGAGTATAGAGGTCGCTTCTTGCAGCCTACTGAAGCAACTCTGCTCCTGGTTTCAAGATCTGCCAGTGGAGTTGGTGGAACCACCATGTCTTTTGCACTTCAGTCACAAGTTACTAAAATAGCACCCACTGTAAGTGTATCTTTAATGAGAAAGTCCACTTAACTGTAGAAGAAATACAATAGAGTGCTGCCACTCCACTATTCCTTGCCTCCTTGATATAATGTCTCTTGCCTTCTGAATATGGTGCCTCAAGCTATCATAATAAACAAAGAAAACACTCATGAAATGCAGTGAGTGGGGCCATCCGTTTTATATATATAGTTGCCATTGTATGATCTAGAAAATAATGACATGTATACTGATTAGCTGATGCACTTTTTCCATGCTTTTTAACCCTTTAAGGACGATGGGGGTTAAGAAACTATACTTAGGATGAATATTTAGTATCTAGGGGCAGTGTATTTTCCCAGAAATAAAATGGACTGTTTTTACATTAACATTATGGTTCTCTAAAACTGAGCCCAGTTTTTTCTGCTTGTGTGACATGTATGGTTGTGCATTGCAAAACCCATTGGGAAACACTGGGAAGTGATAATTTTCAGTGATAAAATCAGTTATTTCATTATACAAGTATGTATGCATTTGAAATATAACATATTGCTCTTTTTCTGGTGACTACTTGCTGCTTTGTTGGAAGCATGTAGATTGATCAGCCATAACATTATGGCCACTAACATGTGATGTGAATCTTGATAATCTTCAAACACTGATAATCTTGTTATCATGGCACCTGTCGGTGGGATATATTAGGCAGCAAGTGAACATTTCGTCCTTAAAGTTGATGTGTTAGAAGCTGGAAAATGGGCAAGCGTAAGGATCTGAGCGAATTGAGATGGCTAGACAACAGGGTAAGAGCATTTCCAAAAATGCAGCCCTTGTGGGGTGTTCCCGGTCTGCAATGGTCAGTACCAAGTGGTCCAAATGGGCGGCCAAGGCTTATTAATTCACGTGAGGGGCGAACGCTGGCCAGTGTGGTAAAATCCAGCAGATGAGCTACTGTAGCTCAAACTGCTAAAAAGATTAATGCTGGTCTTGATTGCAAGAACACACAGTGCATCACAGTTTGTTGCATATGGGGCTGCGTTGCCACATACCAGTCAGGGTCCCCATGCTGATCCCTGTCCACTGCCACTGTGCCTACAATGGGCACGCCAGTATAAGAACTGGCCCACAGAGCAATGGAAGAAGGTGGCCTGGTCTGATGACATTGCATGGATTGCCTGGGTGCCTGTGCTTCACTTACCTGGAGAACACATGGCACCAGAATGCATCATGGAGGCCCCACTTTGCAACTTACAGGACTTAAAGGATCTGCTGCTAACGTCTTGGTGCCAGATACAACAGGACACCTTCAAAGGTCTAGTGGAGTCCATGCCTTGACATGTCAGGGCTGTTTTGCCGGCAAAAATGGGGACCTACACAATATTAGGCAGGTGATCATAATGTTATGACTGATCCGTGTAATATAATATACAGTTTACTGCTCTTTGGAGTTTTCTTATCACATACAGGTATTCAGCCTACTGTCTAATACCTCTCTATATAGATGAAACTCAGTGATGTACTATGTTATTAGAGGTGCAATCAAATAATCAATACAGGTTATATAGTCTTTCATATTTTTTATTATTTCATTTTAGGGTACGTGTAAGCAGGAATCGCCATGCTATGAATTGAACAAGATTGGTTTATCTGTCCAAAGCCCTTACAAAGCTCGTGGAAAGTTTAGGTGAGAACAGTGTTTTTCCTCTGTGTTCTATTGTTCTGTATGACACAGACAATAACCTGAATTACATTTCTCATTGAAACAGTTATGAGATTTTTATGGTCTTCTAAATATACTGTTTTGTACTGTGCTTTTGAGTATACATTAATACATTGTCAATATAAATGATTAACTTTTATTGTATATTTTAACTTTTATAAGAAGACATGGTTCTTCCTCCAAATGTTCTTTTATGTTATTTTTTATGTTGTGTGTGTGTATATATATATATATATATATATATATATATATATATATATACGTTTTGTAGCAGGTACTTACGTAGACCTTTTGAGTCCTGTTGACAGCAGCTGGTTTTGAAAGGTTTTAGAACACTGCACCTTATTTTGTATGAAATCAGATCAGTCAATGAGTCTAGTATTGTACTATAATTTATATGGGCAAAACTTTAATTATTTCTTTGGAAAAAAATCAGTAACAAAATATGAAATAACTGGATTGAATAACAATTGAAGGTCAAATGAATCAGGGATAGTGGTTTTACTTTAAAACCACAGAAACTGTAGAATGATTTCCATTGTTAAATAAGGTATCACAGTTTTAAAACAAAGGAGAAGGTTTATAGATTAAAAGTCATAAAGTTGTGGCTGAAAAGTAGCATCATTTGCAGCAGTGGTATGTCTATATATATACGTTTTGTAGCAGGTACTTACGTAGACCTTTTGAGTCCTGTTGACAACAGCTGGTTTTGAAAGGTTTTAGAACACTGCACCTTATTTTGTATGAAATCAGATCAGTCAATGAGTCCAGTATTGTACTATAATTTATATGGGCTAAACTTTAATTATTTCCTTGGTCTTTAAAGGCAGAAAATTTGTCTTGATAGTGTTTCCTATTATATATTTTCACTAACAGAATATTCATTCTCTAAATCACTTATCATACTCGGCTTCTCTGATGACAATAAAATCCTCATTAACTGTTGCATTGAATACGTCTGATAAATGAATCATATACAGACTCTGTTCTCCGAAAAACATGTAAGCTGTAATTCATTTCTTTGTGCAGCATGTTTTCAGGACGAGACTTGGAAGCGTCCAATAACACTAACAAAGATTAATACACTATTAACATGCCTCGGAAACCTTTGTTATTTATTTGTTGAACAGCAGTTTATGCCTGCCACACATTAGGAGAGCTTTCTGTAGTGACTGCCGGTGCTACCATTGTCCGGTGTTACCAGTCGGCTGTCTGACTCGCCGGGTACTGAGATGGAATCTGAGCACCAGGCACTCACTTTGTAAATGCTTATTCTTAATTTTTAGATTAGATAGAACTGAGATAGAACTTTCCCCTTACGTGGAACATATCGTTAAGTTGGGTATTTAAATAAATGCCCCAGTGAGCTTCTGCTGCAGGAAGAGATTGGCTGGCCCTGTAAAATGTATGGTTAAAGCAGTGAGGTTGCTTCAAAGTCTCCTTACATTTAATACACAATTACCAAATGTAATACACATATATTATATGGGTAAAGAAACTTTTTATATATGTTGAACTGATCTTTGAAAAAACAGGTATGACTACTCATTTCAAATGCAACCTTATGTAGCAGCATCCTTTTACTGTAATTAATGAATTGCACACGCATTAGTTTGTAAACAGGATTCTATTGCCAGTGCATTTTTTTCCTTTTTCAAGATATGCCAGGATTACAGATGCTCGTATTCCATTCTGCTCACGTATATATCTGACTTATACACCTTCTGATTATCTTTTATATATTTTAACCAGAAGCTTTATTGCAATGCAGTTTCTTTTGACAGCTGCAGAATTGAAAATGTAAGTCTGCTTCTAAAAATATGTAGCCACTGATCATGGAAATCTAAGTGAAACATTTCAACCATTATACCACAAAAAAGTATCTGCCATTTGCTTTTTCTTTTTTAGGAATATGCTTTTTTGTCAATTAATTACACCTGAAAATCATTCTCCATCTACCATATTTAGCTTATCTAAAAAATGTTTTTCATTATTTCCCCTCAGAGTGATTTTAGTGGAATCCACGAGTTATTTATCTTCTTCCGATCATCTACAGGAAATCAGTGATCTAATGCAAAGAAAAGTTTGCAGGTATATGGATATATTTAAATTATTATCAGCAACTTGCAATTGTATATTTATTCGATCACAGTCAGATTTAATTTTGTGTACATTTAGATTGGGCACTTTTTTTTCCTTCTCCAAATAGAAAAGTTATCGACAAGTTCGCATAAACAAACAATGGAAGCTGTGGGTACAATTTAGTGTAATGAATAATTAGTGGGGGAAAAATCAGTAACAAAACATGGAACAACTGAAGGTCAATTGAATCAGGGATAGTGGTTTTACTTTAAAACCACAGAAACTGCAGAATGATTTCCATTGTTAAATAAGGTATCACAGTTTTAAAACAAAGGAGAAGGTTTATAGATTAAAAGTCATAAAGTTGTATCATTTGCATCATTTGCAGCAGTGGTATGTCTTTTGTTGGGTCACCAGATAGATCTCCCCATTCCCACTCCACCTCATCAACTGTTCATATAAATTAGCAATAACATATTAAAATTATATTTGTACTCATAAGTAAATTTAATGTAATCTTTAATAAATAATTTAATAATCTTTGGATATAATCTCAACTAGCCATGACTGTCAAGTGCTTTTTTGAATTCTCAAACGTCATTAAACTAGTAAAACTGTCCATATCTGTGTCAGAAAATTAATCTCCATTTGTGATTATGGCACCTCAGGCAAAGGGACTAGGACAAACCACAGCAAGTACAGTGATATGAGGGTCAGGACAATCTGTATACTTCCCAGAGTTTTCCAGGGATCTTATATCTCTGAGTAGGGCACTGCTGTGCAGCTTGTGTTATCATATGCTGTGTTCATACAATCATACCTAAACATGAGATTATAATATCTAAATCCCTATAGAAAACGAATGACTAATTGCCAGTGTTTTCAAAGAAAAAAAACCCCCTAAAACGACATATAGTTTATAATGACTTTCCTTTTATATTTTTACAGCGATGGCTTCCCAGAAGATCGTCTTTCCCATGTGATTTGCAAAACAAATAACCCGAATACAACGCATAACAAGGGTAAATTGTATTATATAAAATCGGAAACATTTTTGACAGATGATAATATCTTTGTTCATTATTGAGTATCAATCAGTTGTGGAAAAATCACCTATTATCAAAGACTAGTACTCCAACCCATGCGTTTGAACAGGACAACTTAAAAATAAAAACCCAAAAGGTGGAAACACCCAAAAGGTGACTATGTGGGAGATTTATAAAACAGATTCTTATTTGTTTTGAATAGACAATGTATGGTTGGACTCTTGTTATAGAATATCCTGATGGGCGATACACTGTATGGACAAAAGTATTAGAACAACCAGGGGCATGATATGACATCACATTCTAAATATATAGACATTAATATGTATTTGGGCCCCCCTTTGCAGCTATAACAGCTTTCACTCTTCTGGGAAGGCTTTCCACAAGATTTTAGAATTTTTATCTGGGAATTTTTGCCCATTCATCCAGTAGAGCATTTGTGACACCAGACACTGATGTTGGATGAGAAGGCCTGGCTCTCGCAATTCTTCCACACCAAACACATCCAACCATGTTTTTATGGACCTTGCTTTGTGCACTGGGACACAGTCATGCTGGAATAGAACAGGACCTTCCCCGAGCGGCTCACACAAAGCATTCCATGGAAGCATAGCATTGTCCAAAATGTCTTGGAATGTCCCCTTCCTTATATTAAAACATATATCGATCCTCATGAATAATGATCACAATTTCCACACTGAATATTTAAATAGTAGCATCATTCTCAGCATATTTAATCATATTGCTCAGATTGATTAAGCAGGGTTATCCTAAAAATCCTGCTTTGTCTGCAAAATTTGAGGTTTGGAATTCCTCACACATTTAATGTGTAGTAATGTACTTTTATAATCAAACATTCTATGTATTTTTCTGGATTAAAACTTGGTTAAACATTGGAAATCTATCCAATGCATACATAAGTAGAATAAGAGAATTGTTTGGTGGCAGAATATAGAGTTGGGGAGTTCACTATTAATGAAGCAGTCATGCCCATAGCAGTAACACAGCAGGGAGCACATAGTTTGCTATGCTGATTCCTGATGGACGAGGCTCTACATTTTCATGTGTAAATAAGCTAATTTCCAAAGAAAGTAAATAGTAAACAATCACGTGAATAGGAAAAATATGTACTGTACTGTGTGCTTACATAAAAAAGCCTTGCTCAAACAAGATTGTGGTGCAAAAAGGGATGTATGGTAGCTTGGGGTGTTTGGGAAATTTGGGATGTTTAGAACTTTGTAAAAAATATTTAGTTTAACCGTTAAGAAAAACAGAAAGAAACTTCAGGTCAATGATGTAGTCAAACATTAGAACACCATTTTTTTTATGGAGTGTGACATTTTCTCCGAGGGCAACATTGCTTCATCTATCGTGCCCAACATGTCCCCTGAAGCATGTTGGTGTTTGCAGACACAGAATTGGCTATTTCCATGGCCATGACTTTTACACAGGATGTGTAATTCAGCTAGAAGTTTGGCAAGTTTAAAGCACGTATAGACCAAAATTCAACAAAGGCAGATCCATATCAATTATAGTGAACACAGTTTCATGATTCACATTCACAAGATCAAAAGAAAAAAATACTTGAGCACTTTATGGATGCTGTGGATCATGAAAAAAATCTATACAGCTGAAACAGATTTGTAAGAGCAAACTATTTCATTGTTGCATTTATAGAAGAGGCTTTTAAAAATTATGTCTATGTTCTGATGGTTCTAAAAAATCAATGTAATGAAGCTGCAGCACAAGTTAAAAAATGCCCATTATATAAAGGAATACAAAATATATATTGTTTTATGACTTTTGTACATTTCTCCCAGTGTACAGTCATTTAGCACTTTCTATATGCTCACAAATGATGCTGCAATCATGGATGTATTTTTCATTGTACCCCTCAAAATCATACATCATTCATAAACACCTGTCATTTCAAAGTTTGGAGGCTGTTTTTATGCTTACGGTTGAGACTTGGCTGTAGAACACTAATACACTCATACTCACCAAATGTTCTGAGCTCCTAAAAAAGAGGAATATAAGCGGTGGAAAGAGGGACCTAAACTGGGACAATTGAGAGGTGTACTAATATATAATTCAAGGTGTATAACATGGATAGCTAATATAGTGGAAGACCAAGAAACTATTGAATTGCCTTTTCTGATGGAGAGTAGCATTTCATACCAGCCTCTCAAAGTCTAGGCTAAAGGCTGAAGAACATCTCTGCATGAGGAACTGTATGTTTTATCTGTGTTTCCTGACCCACAGCTATTTCACTCTTGTGTCTTCTGAAGAAATAAATTAATGTGAATTGTTTTGATTAATTAGGCATCACCTTAATAATTAAATGTCATGGGGGACACTGGGGATGGATTATATTTTGAATATTCTCTTTTTATTAGTGTATGATACATCATTTTTTAACGCATGGTTTAATTTTTTTTGCACCATAAAATTAGATTTTCCAGGTATGTTAATTGGAAATTATTCTAGCCTTGGTGCCATCATAATTATAATTTTAATAAAGACAGGAGGTGAGTATTTTGCATATCTTCCTTTCCTACTCACCAACAGCAGCAAAGAAAGAGTTAACAAATAAAGAGAAAACAACCAATAAAACAGCATACAGATGGTATATAAACCCTAGCCAATCCCTCCTCTTCCTCTTTCGACCGCTGAGAACCGGAGCTGAAGAACATCAGCCAACATCTGACAACAGGAACCGGAACTGAACTGGAACTCCAAACGGGAAACTGGAACCAGGATGAACTTTCTCACAGGCAACTGAAGCACTGTGACCAGAAAGACCACCACCGCAGTCTCAAGGAGATGCATTCAATCTGGAAAGAATAGAGAAACCCAACACAGAAACCACTGAGGACAAAGGGCGAAAGTAAAAGTTGTGAAAAGTGGAAGCACGAGACCAGTCTGCAGCCCGCAGAATATTGCTCAGGGCCCCACCGGCCCTGGCCGCCACACCCCTGACGGAATGGGCCCCGAAGGAAGCTGCAACGCCAGCCAGAGAAAGGAGCCAGCGAACTCACCTGGCCAAAGTGGGGGTCAACACCGTCCAAACACTTTCTAGGCCCAGAAATCAGTGAGGGAAAAGTAAAGGTTTTGTGTCATTTACTTTATTTTAATGTGCATATTTTATTAAAGGCCATATTTTCTCATAGTGAAAAATGAGCCCACGCACGTATACAATTCTGATGAAGTGGCCCACTGCAGAAAAAACTTGGACACCCCTGACCTAGGGGCTGAACTGAGGGCCGAACGATAGACATTTGAACTGCCAAATATGCTTGCTGAAGGAACCGCCTGTGGTCCGAGTGGATCGGGATGGCAAGGTAAGCGTCCCTGAGGTCCAGAATTGTGAACCAGTCCCTTTCGGACATAAGGTCCCGCAGAAGGACATAAGGTCCATCTTGAAGTGGCAGTAGACCACAAACGCGTTGAGGGACCGTAGGTTTATCACCGAGCGAAACTCCCCGGAACGTTTCCGGACTAGAAAGATGTTGCTGAGGAGATGGGTCCTCTTGCTCGTTCGATAGCTCCTTTGGCCCGTAAGGCCCGGAGTTCCGACTCCACCAACCGCTGGTCGGCAACGGACCTGGACACCGGAGGAGGTCTCCTTACCTGGTGAGGAAGGGAGACGAAGTCTATCTGATAAGCACACCGTTTGGAGGACCCAGGGGTCTGACGTAATCCGCACCCAGTTGTGGAAAAAATGGGAGATCCTGCCAGCAACTTGTGGAGGGAAAGAGAGACAGGAAACACCTGTACTCACCGAAACCGGAGCCTCCTCTGGGGAAACCGGTGGAACCTCTTCTCCTGCTTCCTCCTCTCGGTGGGAATGACCGCTGGTGGAAGGCCCCTCGGTAGGATGGATGGGCTTGCTGAAAATTTCTGGAGCCTTGGTAGAGCGGCTGACAACATAGAAACATAGAAACATAGAAAGTGACGGCAGATAAGAGCCAGAAGGCCCATCCAGTCTGCCCAACCTCTGAGTACTTGCCCTTATCCTATATCTAGCTTGGCATTATGCCTATCCCATGCTTGCTTAAATGACTTTACTGTATTAACATCTACCACTTCCACTGGGAGGCTATTCCATGCGTCCACTACCCTTTCCGTAAAGTAATATTGTCTGATGTTACCATTAAACCTTTGCCCCTCTAGTTTATGCTTGTGTCCTCTTGTTGCGGTTTTATTTCTCCTTTTAAATAAACTTTCTTCCTTTACTTTGTTGATTCCCTTTAAGTATTTAAATGTTTCTATCATATCCCCCCTGTCCCGTCTTTTTTTCCAGGCTATATAGGTTAAGATCCTTTAACCTGTCCTGGTAAGGTTTATTTTGTAATCCATAAACCATTTTAGTAGCCCTTCTCTGAACTTTCTCCAACATATCTATATCCTTCTGGAGATCCGGTCTCCAGTACTGTACACAATACTCCAAGTGAGGTCTCACCAGTGATCTGTACAGCGGCATGAGCTCTTCCCTCTTTCTACTGCTAATACCTCTCCCTATACAACCAAGCATTCTGCTTGCATTACCTGCTGCTCTACTGCATTGTCTACCTACCTTTAAATCCTCAGAAATAATTACCCCTAAATCCCTTTCCTCACACGTTGAGGTTAGGACAGTACCAAATATTCTATACTCTGCCCTTGGGTTTTTATGCCCCAGGTGCATTACTTTGCATTTATCCACGTTAAATGCCAATTGCCACAGCTCTGACCATTTTTCCAGCTTACCTAGATCGTTTGCCATTTGGCTTCTTCCTCCAGGAACATCAACCCTGTTGCAAATTTTTGTGTCGTCAGCAAATAAACATACCTTTCCATCAACACCATCTGCAATATCACTAATGAAAATATTAAAGAGAATGGGTCCAAGTACAGATCCCTGAGGTATCCCACTGGTAACAAGACCTTGTTCTGAATATACGCCATTGACTACAACCCTCTGTTTTCTGTCACTCAGCCACTCCTTAATCCATTCAACAACATTGGGATCTAAACCCAGAGATTGCAGTTTATTTAAAAGTCTTCTATGTGGGACAGTGTCAAAGGCCTTACTGAAATCCAGATACGCAATGTCTACTGCACCACCTTGATCAATTACTTTAGTCACCCAATCAAAAAAATCAATAAGATTTGTTTGGCAAGATCTTCCTGAGGAAAACCCATGTTGTTTTTGATCTTGAAAGCCATGTGACTTCAGATGTTCAACAATCCTTTCCTTTAACATTGTTTCCATTAATTTTCCCACTACAGATGTAAGACTAACTGGCCTGTAGTTGCCCGACTCCTCCCTACTGCCTTTTTGTGTATAGGCACAACATTCGCTACTTTCCAATCCCCAGGGACAACTCCCGTTACCAATGATTCGTTAAATATATCAGTTAACGGTTTTGCTAGTACACCCCCAAGCTCTTTTAATAACTTGGGGTGTATCCCATCAGGCCCCATCGACTTATTTGTCTTTACCTTAGACAACTGAAGCAGAACCTCCGCCTCGATAAACTCACATATTTCAAATGATTCAGTCTTTTTTCCCAACTGAGGTCCCATTCCATCATTCTCATCTGTAAAAACTGAACAGAAATATTCATTGAGGCAGTCAGCTAAACCTTTATCCTCTTCTACATATATGCCTTTTGTTTTTAGTCTAACTAGTCCTTGTTTAACTTTCCTTTTCTCATTTATATATCTAAAAAATGTTTTATCTCCATTTTTTACTGATAGGGCAATTCGCTCTTCTGCCTGTGATTTGGCAGTTTTTATAACTTTCTTTGCCTCTTTCTGCCTAATTTTATAGATCTGTCTATCTTCCTCACTTTGGGTATTTTTGTATCTGCTAAAGGCTAACTTCTTGTCTTTCACGATTTTGGCCACTTCTGCAGAGTACCACAGCGGTTTCCTTAATTTTTTACTCTTACTGACCAACCTAATACAATTTTCTGTTATCTTCGATAAAACAGCTTTTACAAAATCCCATTTCTCCTGAACGCCATTTAAATTGTGCCAGTCTGATAATGACTCCTCTATACATTTTCTCATTTTAGAAAAGTCAGCTTTTCTAAAATCTAAAACTTTTGTTTTTGTGTGGTGTGACTCAGTCACTGTTCGTATATTAAACCACACAGACTGATGATCACTAGATCCCAAACTTTCACCTACAGAAATATCTGTTAACAAATCTCCATTTGTGAACACTAAATCCAATGTGGCCTTCTTACGAGTTGGTTCCTCAACCACCTGTTTTAAAGATAATCCCAATAAGGAGTTTAGAATATCCGCACTCCTGGTACAACCAGCTACTTTCGTTTTCCAGTTCACATCAGGGAGATTAAAGTCACCCATGATTATAACATCCCCTTTCACTGTCATTTTAGCTATTTCCTCCACTAGTAGATTATCGAGTTCTTCTACTTGTCCTGGGGGTCTATAAATCACACCTATGCGAGTTACTTTACTTTTGCCAAATTGTACTGTAACCCAAACCGACTCTAAGTTCTCCTCACCAACTTGTATTAAATTAGATTTTATGTTATTTTTCACATATAGGGCCACCCCTCCCCCTTTCCTGCCCTTTCTATCTTTTCTATATAAAGAGTACCCCGGTATTGATATGTCCCAGTCATTTTTCTCATTATACCATGTCTCAGTAACAGCCACTATATCAACATTCTCAGTTGCCACAACTGTTACAAGTTCATGGATCTTATTCCCTAAACTGCGAGCATTTGTAGACATGACCTTTAGCTTGTCATTTAACACCGATGCTGCAATCACTTTCTGTCCTTGCTTTGGGGGGCAAAATATATGCTTCTCCCTATTATCTTTATAGACCAAGCCCCCAGATCCACCCACCTGGTTACTAAGTAAATCGCCTTCCCTTTCTATACTGTCTAACCCGGTATTTATTCCCTCCCCCCCCATTCCTAGTTTAAAATCTCCTCCAACCGTCTAACCATTCTCTCCCCAAGCACATTGGACCCTCTTGCATTTAGGTGCAATCCATCACGACTATAGAGATTGTACCCCAAAGCAAAATCAGCCCAGTGCTCTAAGAACCCAAAGCCCTCCTTCTTACACCAAGACTTCAGCCATGCATTTAGCTGCCTAATCTCCCGCTGCCTTTCTGGTGTAGCGCATGGCACAGGTAGTATCTCTGAGAATACTACCTTGGAGGTCCTTTTCTTAATCTTACTACCCAAGTCCCTAAAATTACCTTTTAGGACACTCCATCTTCCTCTTACTATGTCATTGGTGCCAATGTGCACCAAGACAGCTGGATCCTCACCAGCCCCTCCCAATAATCTATCCACTCTGTCCGCAACATGCCGAACCCGGGCACCCGGGAGACAGCAAACCATTCGGTTGCTGCGATCAGAGCTACAGATTACCCTGTCTGTTTTCCTGATTATTGAATCCCCTACCACCACAACCTGCCTGGGCTTTCCTTCCTTTCGGATCCCCTGCACATTGGATGAGCTGCTCTCCCGGCTGTCAGAGAGAACAGCTTCTTCCGCAAAGCCTACCTCTGAGTCTGCCTCCCCAACATGCTCACTTAAAAGGGCAAATTTGTTGGGAGGGAGAGACTCTGGGCTGGCTTGCCTCTTCCTCTTCCCTTCCCCACTGCAACCACGTCTTACTGTCACCCAGCTATGTGCCTGACTCCCTTCTGACTGATCTCCTCCCTCATTGCTAGGGGCCCCATCTAAACTTTGCTCAGTGAGCAACAGACTCCTCTCAAGGTTGTCAATCTCTCTCAGTGTTTCAATGTGCCTCTTCAGAGCACAAACCTCAGCTTCCAGAGAGACCAATTGATCACACTTACCACAGCGATATGGACCCAGGAACTGCTGTTCCAAGCATGCATACATATGGCATGATGTGCACTGAGTGAAATCTCCAAGCTTGCTCATACTTTATAAAGGGACGCGAGTACAGAATTTAAACAATTGCTTTATGTCACTTACCCTTCTTGCTCTTGCACTCTTGTGTTGCACTAACTGCTGTGGTGCACAAACTGGTCACTTACAGAAAGCAAGTCACTTAGAAAATGCAAGCCCCTTACAGTGAGCAAGCTCTGTGAGTTTAACCACTTCCTTATATACAGAGCAACACAGTTAATTGATTATAAACCCCACCCTTAACTAATTACACTCTAGAAAATGGGAGAGAAAAAAAAACCAAACAGTTAATGCAAAACACACAGTTTTTTTTTTTGGTTTTTTTTTGGTTTTTTACCACACAAACCCTTCAACCCTCTTGTTGCTGGTTGAGATACAAACCCACTGTTGGTATACTTATAATACCACTTCTCTGCCGCTGCTGTGGTGCACAAACTGGTCACTTACAGAAAGCAAGTCACTTAGAAAATGCAAGCCCCTTACAGTGAGCCTTTCTAGGGTCACGTTTGTTAGCAGACAACAGGACAACAAAGTTGGGGTCAAATTCCAGAGTGAGCACCCCCTCTTCAGGGATACAAGGGCGAGGACATTCCGCCCGGAGTTTATTGCGCACTTCTTTAGGCAAAGGCTTGCGTAGCCACTTATGGAGGTATAAGCCTATGTGCTCTGGGGCACCCATTCAGTGGCCCTAGGGTGCCGCATGGTGGTGGGGTCGAATAAGGAGGCGCCTGACGGGTCTAAGATCGGGAGGTCAGCAGAAGCAGAATGGGGGTGACAGAGGGCCCCCCTGAATGATGGGGTTCAGCATGGTGGGGCTCATCCACCAAACACTCACGGATGTATCGTGAGTCCATACTCCTGTATGAGGCCAGGTCGATAGATGCCTCAGAGTTATCTGAACTGTCTGCCTGCCATTCATCTATAATAGAAAGAGGGAGTTGGAAAGACTCCTCATCCCCAGCACGGTAGCGCCCAGAGAGTTGGGAGGTAGCAGAAGTTTTAGGGCGTTTAGCAGGAGCCTTGCCTGTGGAGGCGCTGTTGCCCTTCCAGGGGCGTTTGGAGCTTCTAGCGTCCTCCTCAGACTTCCCAGAGTCTGAATCAGAGGGAATATCGGCAGAGGCCACAGGGGCTGGAGGCTGAGACTGGGTCGGCTGGGGCATGGAGGCCGACATTTTAGAGATGAAAGATTCGACCAAGGAGGAGAATTTAGATTCCAGACATGCCATAAAGGCATCCTGGATATGGACGCTGCCCTGGGATATGAAGAAAGCAGGCAATATAATAGGGGCTCATCAAAGGGTGTGCAAGCACAAACAGGGGTAAGTATAGGACAGGGGTTCAGCCTGCCAAAAGCCAGTAATGATAAAGGCTCCAATAGTATAAGAGGCACATAGTAGAGGGCTCACCTCAAAATCAGGGGCCCAGCCTGAACGAAAATCCGTGAAAATCGGCAAAGAAAACGGAGAGATCCGATGAGAAACGTGCCGAACAATCAGAAGCACCGAGCACACTTGTCAAAATGGCGTTGAAATCCTGAAAACGCAAGATTTTGGCGTCCCAACCAAGATAGCCACCGTTAGTAGAGAGTGTACTAACGGACGAGAATCAAGATGGCCGCCGCGAGGGAAAAACAAGGGAAACAACATGGCCGCCTTGCGGCAACGAAGGGAACAAACTCCCGCGAATCCCGAGAGAATGCCACAAACAAGATGGCCGCCGACAAGAGAAACGCCGGCAACCAGAACCCCCGAGATGTCCACAAGCACAGAAGAATCATAGGTACGGAAAGCGGACAACCAGGGAGGATAACTAACGGGAGAAACAAGGAAAAGGGGAAGGGAGGGGGGAGGGAAAACGCGACAGGGGTGAAACGGAAACCCAGGGAAAAAACAAGCCCAGAGAAAGGGCAGCACAGAGGGCAGCTATGCCAAAGGAGAAAATAAATCTCAAACAGATATAAAACAAATAAATACGTATATTACATAAGACAAAACAGTGGAAATGACAGTAAAATACTGCAGTAAATATATCACAAGGAAGAGCAGTGAATATGATGAAAATCTGACCTGTAGCTACGTTGAGCAGCAAAGAAAGAGGAGGGATTGTCTAGGGTTTATATACAATCTGTATACTGTTTTATTGTTTTTTTTTCTCTTTATTCGTTAACTCTTTCTTTGCTGCTGTTGGTGAGTAGTAAAGGAAGATATGCAAAATAGGAAGCCTCCTGTCTTGCCTTAAAATTAGTTACGCATCAATGTGCTGCCTACTGTATTTGTTATAGACATCTGTAAAGAAGATCTGTCACTTTGCCCAAAGTCTACCCTTTATAATTTTGATTTTTTTTATACATCAATATTTATTAGATTAGATCAGGAAAATAAACAGAGCTGGGATGTACGCTTCCATTAGAAATATTCAGTAAGTTCACAGTCTTGACAACCAAATAATACAGGTATAGGAAATCACACCCCTTCCTCCAATCTTAAACCTTTCCCATAATGAAGCTTAAGGGCCATCCTCAACTAGTATGGACAGATTTGTGCAGTGGTTTCTAGTCTTGACAAGTGGTTCAGCAGAAGCCAACCTGGATGTCTCCATGTGCCAGGTTGTATAGTGCCTACCAATATTTTCCAAGTGCTTTATAAGAAATATGTATTTTATGCAAGGTTTATGTATACTATTGGTCTTTTGTGAAGATCATGGTGTGTCCTTTTTACTTTACCTATTATCAGTAGATTTGGATGTAACTATTGAGGTAGCACCCAGGTGTTCAGTGCTCCATGGGTTTTGTGTATGTCATCAGGCTTCAAAGCGGTCCACCAGCCGGAAAGAATGAGTAGAGAGGAACAAAGGAAAGCCCAGATAAGTGGACAAGAGAGAAAAGGAAAGAAAGAAGGGATGGACTGAGGAGGGATGTCCCCTACACTCCAGGATCCATCTACTAAATCTTTCACAGGCAGTGTACCATGTGGCCGTATAAGAGATAAGCTGGTCTCCTGAGAGCTTAACAAGCACCCTAGTCTTCCACTTTGTTTATCCATTCTATATTAGAATGGGCTTTGTCCACCCTCCAGTGCCTCTCAATAAGGGATTTGGTCACATTTAATGGGTGCAACCCACTCGATTCAACTGTACTTGTGTCCTGTACTATATGGTCATTACCTTATATGTGTTTTCTTGTACGTTAGGTGCATAATTTCTGTCAATGTTGATTTGTCATAGTTTTGTCACCCAACTGCCAATAAGCCTTTGGTAGATTGATTTATGCACCAACAAGAGCAAATTGGGTAACTGGGAGATTGCTCTGGGAAGGGGACCGTCTCCACGATACAGGCGCTCAAAACCCATTGTCTCCTTTCCAACATTGTATTTCAGTGGTAGTGACTCCAGGTAGTGTGCCAGCTGCCAGTATCGAAACCTATGCAGCATCCTCTGCTCTGTTGTTTTAGGTCAAAAGTAATGTTGATGCCTCTGGTCATCACATTGCACCTTTCTGAGTGGGTAAGGGTTTTCAAGAAACTCCCATCATGCTCGTGTACTCCCCTCCTAGAACTCTGAAAAATCGCTATGGGAAGCAGCGAGGGGGAGACGGTATACAGATGGCCACCCCATTCTGCTCTACATCCATACCGTCATGTGAACCAAAGGGGTCTGGCCTCAACATTTTCAGTGGTATCTGCTGGTGCAACCACATGCAAACCTCAAGGTCTTCTTTTAACTGTAACACCTTCTGCTTTGTGATAAATGACCAATCCAATCCCCTCAACAAGTGGGTTGCATGAAAGACCCTTTATAATTGTAAACATTTACATAAGCCTATGTTGGTGTTCGTAGATTCAAGTAAGTCATAAATATGGATTATAAACCTGCCTTCAGGATGCACGACTCTAAGCAGAAATAAGCTGTGGACACTGGACTTAGTAATTAATAGGCCAATTTTAACTGGCCCATTGAGCAGAGGTGCTACAGGGAGCCTTATCATCTAACAGGGTGCAAAAAGGGATGTATTATGTGCGAGTGGGTGCTGCCCCACTTGACCTGCCATGAGAATCTGTGACATTAATACCTATTTGCATGGATTCCTATTCATTCAGTTTCTGGAAAACCACAGAAAACGTTATGCTGGCATAGACCTCCCTTCTAGGAGGAAGGACAATCACATCATGGTATGGTGATCCCTGTGGAATTGCGTCGGGGACATAATTATAAGCAGCCTGGCTCGATTCAGCAACACTGTAAGGGATAGACTTTTTATAGCATTCCATAACTCACGATTGATTTCTTTAATTTGTTATGTTGAGATCAATTTATATTTTGCATTGTATAGAATATACAACTCTAGAATTTAACACCGCATACATACTGGCATTAAAACCTGACTTTCATTATGATTAACGTTCATTATGATATTTTCCTGTGTTTACAGAATACCAATCCAATTTACTACACCAATTTTTCTGTCCGGTGAGCTCTATTTTCTTAGAGGAAGGGTTTCCCGCTTCTCTGCAGATAAACTTTCTTCCATTTGGCCTTGGAAACCGTTACTGCACTGTTATTTTCAGCAATGAACAGGTAAATGTAATACATTTAATAATCATGGTTCACATATTTCCATTTAGAAAAGAATATATCTTTCAAAAGAAATAATTTTCAAAATGTAGATTATTTGTACTTCTGTTTAAATGAATTATGTGTTTCCTGTAATAACAGGGTTATCACTGTTTAACACTGCTCGCTATAGTGGTCAATGGGGGTAATGACATAATAGTGACAGGATAGATATGACAGCGTGTATTAATTATATTTTATTTGCTCATAACATTTTGTAACTATATATTTGACAGATATGCTAGAATAAAAAAAGTTTATCTCCTATACTGTTTGACTCATCTGGCAATTTAAAAAGCTAGAAACTTGAAGAAGGAAGACTTGAACTGTGCTAAGCAAAGGCTAAGACAAAGTTCCTAAATTAAAAAGACCGGCAAACTTTGGAACTAGTAAAGAGATATGATTGGAAAGATAGTGGGCAACAACTCTCAGCATTTAAGTGTGGGATTTAGGCTTAGTGTGTACATCCATAAAGATCTCAGTGAATCGTCAACATACAACTCCAAATAATAATTTCCATCATGTACAAAGTGGAAACCTTAGCCCTTCTGTTAACCTGTTGCTTTGAACTGATAGTATAAATAAATTGTTTTGGAAAACATATTGCCAATTGGATAAGAAAGTACAAGTGTTAATAAAGATTAGTTGTTTTTCAGGTTTAATCTGCGTCTTCTATGTCCTTCAGACTGTTATTCATTCGACCATTGTGTGGTGTTAAAAAAGTTTTTTTTTATTTTTTAGTTCCACTAGTTTTTTACTATGTCCAGACAAATGCCACTACTGTATATTGCAAATCTGTATGATTTGTGCAACTGCTTACGTAGCCTTTATCTGCATTTAAATAAATATAGAATTATAGTACAAAATGAAGCACTACAATGGTTTGTAATAAGAAAAGCAAATGTATACTTTATTAGAAATGAAGTAGACTACTAAAGCAATGTAATTTGTTAATGATATAATATAAACTATGTTCTCTATTTTGGTGCATTCCTCTCATTAATTATGTAAAGGAATAGCTCCAAATTGACCTAGGTGTAATATGAAAGCATGCATCATTGATTATTGTATTGTATGAACGAAAAAATGTTCACTATATTACGATTTATTGAATTTACACACAGAAAGGCAGAGTTTTATGGCAGGTAAAAAAGATTTGGCCCATCTTGTCTGTTCATTTGGTCTACATGTTCTTGGTCCACATGCCCGTCCCATGCATGTTTGAATTTCTTTATTGTGTTAACCTCTTTCCACCACATTCTCAGTAAAGTAAAGCTTCCTTACATTATAGCTAAGCTTCTGGCCCTCTGGTTTTAGACTATTTTTTCTTATCCTAGCATTTCTCCTCATATTAAATACAATTCCCTCATGTACTCTGTGTAGTTGAATGTTTTAATCATAGTTTAGTCTCTGTTCTTGCCTCAAAGCTATACAAGCTAGACTGCATATCTCAAAATAGTCTCAGTTAAAACATAGACAGAATTGTTGTGATCTGAAAAGAACCAATGCAGTTCTACCACTTTACTGAGATTGATCTTTCTCTTAACTAAACTGGATTGACAGATTAGTAGATTATTGGTAGAACATAATGACAAAAACATTCAATAGCAAGAAGTCCTGAAACATAAAAAAACTCAGAAAAGCTGACCATAATAACTACATTTTATCTGGCATTGGGCTTTAAAACAGAAGGCTTAACAGTGACGTCGATGAAACGGCTCCTTCAGAATGCCAGTGTCATGATACAGCTTGGTAATCTAATTCTACCAATGTATGCCACCATCTTCTAGAAATTTTATTGGGCTCTTACTTTCTCTTTTAAACATTGTTACAAAAGGTAAAGCACTTCTGCTTGTTCTTTGTTTTCAGATTGGAGACTTTATATATGTCATAGAAGCAACAGGTACCCCTCCTTTGCCTTCAGCTCTCATTCCTGTGGATAGTCCAAATATTTTGCATCTCAGCAACAATATTTCAGGTAAAATATGTTTTTTTCTGTAGCACCTTTGCAAAATGCTCCCAAACTAGTACTGGTGTCCACTATTATTATTTTATTTCCATGATAGGCCACCATGCTTGATAAACACTGGTAGAGTACTGAATTCACACACACATTTTTTTCCTCAAGAAACATACCAAGTGCACCAAATATTAATATAAATTTTTGAACTGGCTGTAATCTGTTTTACTATTTATATATTGCAAGTTTACTTAAAACTTTTATTTGTGAAAATGCATTTGAAATTCTTATTTATACACAAAAAGTGCAATGTGACTTGATTAGTAAATGAATGGTCATTTATTATGGTATTTGTCTTAGTCTCCATACCTAAAATACATATTCATAATCTGTGAATGTTTCCCTTATGTCCATGACGTTATGGACTTGAAATACAGTATGTAATAGACCATCTAAAAAGGAAAATACTTAGTGGATGTCATGTTCTTATTTCTAATTAAACAGTTATGTTACTATATACATGTACCTTTCTGTAGGAAGCACCCCTCAACGTTTCTTCTTCCTTTAACTTTGGGTGCTGAGTCTCTATCTGGTCTTGAAGAGGTTCAGCTCATTTCTAACAGCAGAGATCAGAGGATTATCAAAGAATTGCACAGTTACCTGGATGGAGACTGACTATGAGTTTCTGTAATCTCTCCACGGCTCTTTCTGTCAGTGATAGTAGGGCAGCAGGACGCCGCACACTATCAGTACTCCAGCCCTCTGTGTTATCCGCTAAACGGTAGCTGCAATAAGCCAAAGAAAACACTGTGCTCAAACCTTTACAGACTACCCAAACAACATAGGTAGTTATAATATATCAAATATAGACGGAACCTCTGTTACTTTTTTGTAACATTTGTAGATGTCAATTATCCTAGTTACATTGTGAATGAAGCTGACACAATCTATTCAGAGCATAAAAACAGAATTGCATCATATAAGATATATGCTAAAATTGCTGAAGAGTACCTCATCTAATGCTCTAAGAGTAGTAATCTCATGAAAGAGATTACACGTATATACAGTACATAGTCTTCAGTAGTGAAAATGTTAGGAAGTCTCTCTAGATGTACCCTACTGTCCACTTCTTTTAGCCGTTCAATAAGCTTTAAACTAACTCACAGCAGAACACTGTGTCCATATTATATATATTAGTAAGGTACAAAGTGTTGACATTTTAGATTGAATGATTTGAAAACCCACACCAAAGCAGGTTAACTAAATTGATGAACATATTTACAAATAACTCTGCTTAATACAAAGATCAATTCTTCATACTTAGTAACGGGGCAGATGCATTACATTACCAGCAGATTCCGTAGCGCTGTTACAAGAGTAAGAAAACTAAGTTAAATTCACATACAACAACAAACTGGTAAAAAGGAGATGACCCTGCTTTTGTGAGCTTACAATCTAGTTCGTGGATGATTGGATGAAGTGAACCAGTAGGAGAGGACTGCATGGATGGGGATGAGTTCATAGGATCCAGATAATCTGCAGAGGTTGTTGGTCATTCAAATGGTTTGATTATGATACCAGCTGAGTGTGAGGAAGGAAGGTTGTACTCTTCTCGAAAAAGGAATTCCAGAGAAGGCACATCACGTGTGAAATCCTGAATAAGGGAATAGGAATAGGTAATGAGAGACACAGAAGAGAGACACAGTTCATGAGAGGAACGAAGAGGGTGGTTACAGGTGTATTTGGATAAGATGGTCAGTATGTAGGGTGGTGCAGCGTTGTTAAGGGCTCTGTGGGTCAGAGTAAAAAAGTTAAATTGTATTCTAAAGGGTATGGGGAGCTGGAGAGGGGAATATCAGTTAGTCAGGAGTTGCAATAATCCAAACGGGATATTATAAGGGAGTGGATTAATATTTTGGTTGATTCTTGTGTGAGGAATGGTTGAATTCGGGACATGGTTTTCAGGTGAAGGCGGCAGGATTTGGTGAGAGACTGAATGCGAGGGATAAAAGAGAGAGCAGGGTCAAGTGTTACACCAAGCCAGCGAACTTGATCTGTTAGTTGGATGGTGGAGTTGTCAACAGTAATAGAGATGTCTTGAATTCTGATATTCTAATGGTTCTGGAGCTTTTGCATTTCCTATATAAGTACTTAATATATGTAAGGATAAATAATTTAAGTTGCTTTGGGGCTAATGAAAAAATATTTCATTGGAATATGCATTTTTATTCTAATGAAATTGTCATAGTGTTACAGGAGTTTGATTTTTTTAACTAGAATACATACTAAAGATTTGTTATTTTTAAAATTTCACAATCCTGGCGTGTTAAAGGTGCAGTAATCTCCATATTTTTTGTAGCCTGTCATTTACCTAAATAACAGATATTTCAGTTAGAAGTTCTGCTTGTTCACTTTACCAGTGGTTGTTTAAACACTGAACACTGTTTGTGCAGAGAGTTTCCCAATGAAGCTTTTTGAATGGAGTGGGGAGACTGAGGGAACATATACAATTTAACATAAAGAAAAACACGCGTGACTGTCCTTTCAATTAGTTTGACTATTGCGTAATTCAAACCTTTTATATTACAAACCAAGACTTGGAAATACAGTTCTCACACGAAGTGCCTTTTTAAATCAAAAACTTTCTAACAATGACATATCAGTACAAATTTAAAAAGGACACATGCGTTTGATGACATGGGATTTACCATGGCCTCAGATGATGATCATTTTCTAATGAGCGATGTCAAACTCCCTGGGAGTATGGGTAAACAAACAAGCAGCTTTAAATGAATATATTATGGATAGCTAATTAACCCACTGAGATCGATTTACAGGTTCCATGGTTACACATGACATGCATAACTCACTTCTTGGAAGCAAGAAATCATGTACCATACGTTACATTTTTCATAGGAGACAGCAGATTCTATCGCTCTGTTAGAACCCAGGGGGCTGGGGAATTGACAGTAAAATTACATTTGACAATAACATAATACCTACTTGTAATAAAGTAAAAGATAGTTCTGATCTTGTAACCATTAAATCAAATGCAGATCATTAGAACATGTCCACATTTATATGCCCATTATTTTCAAACTTAAGTTATCAAATAAACTAAAGAAGCTTGTTTTGCATGTTGTTCTTGTCATTCACAAGCAAGGACACCACATTAACCCCTTAATGACAAAGCCGTACATGTACGGGCTCAAAATACATTGTTTTCAATGGCTTAAGGGACCGCCCATTGTCCTTAAGGGGTTAACAAGCCTAGCTATCCATAGCACTGCAAGATGGTGTGCGCAAATAAATATCCCTCAAATACCTCTTTGGCACATTGGTCAAATTACTCTGTTTACTAAACAATCAATGACTGTGAAGTTAGCTTGGTATCTCATATCTGGTGATTTATGGTGATTTTAATTTTTGTTTTTAACTTACCCATTCTGATTATCTTAGGCTCCACAAAGCCGCAGAACATAACATACTTCAAATGCATTCAGACCAGCGTTCTTGAAGAAAATCTGAAAATACCATTGGTTAATGAGGGCAGAGAGAAAGCTCTAGCTACAGCGGCACAGATGCAGATGACCTCCTTGGAGTATGAACGAAGGAAGATAACAGGAACGCTGGAAAGCAGCAGCGTCCGGGCTGCTGTGGCAATATTAGGACAAAACAGGACAGAGGTAAACACCACCTGCTATGTTTCTGCATGTTGTCAATGTATAGGTTGCTGTTTACCTTATACAGCTTAAAATACTCTTCACTGTTTTTAATGCCATTAGTAAGAACACTATGTCTTCCTGTTTCAAGAGACTGGTAAAATGCCCTAATTATTAATGTTCAGGAACTTTGGTAATTATATACTACAGTTCCATAAAAATGCAAGCTGTACGTCCAGAAAGCAGCAGTATTCTGGTAGAACTCTACAGATCTAGAGATACTTGAAAGAGACTGTTCTCTCCCTGTACTTATATACGCTTAAGATCCCCACTGTTCTTTCACTTTTCCAGTCTTCTTTAAGCAGTTATTATAAACTGAGCTATACAAGGAATATTTCATTATTTCTATTGTGTTCTTTGCAAGGCATAGGCGTTGTATCAAAATAGTCAATTTTATTAGCACATTATCCCATTATGAGCAATTATGGTCTATAAATGTATACAAACATTTAAGTGAAGCACACATCTTGGATAAAACCAATGTGAAGAGAAGACTTTTGTAAGAAGAAGTCTTTTTTTAATTTGATTCTAGACCGTGTTCGTCATAAGAAAATTGCTCTTTACATTCTCATTGTATGTACTTCCACGCTCACATATCCAATAATGAAAAGTTGGAGTTGTTTTGTGACTAATTATATACCGTAAAATTGTATTTTTAAAGTGTGTATACAATGCAAAAAGTCTTTTGTCAAGATCACTTCATATAATCACACAATCCCTATCACCACATATAATAATAGTTTTTGGGTTAAAAACATTAGCCAATCACTTATTCTGCATTCACAGTAAGTGAAACATAAAATAGATTCCAATTGTTAGTGAGGTCCTTAAATATTTGGAGTTCACACCTGAATGTACTTAATGTGCAGGCCATACCTTCATTAGCCACTTTTTCAATCAGAATGTCTTAGAGCTCCATTCTAGTCTACATGAAGAAAATGTTTTTTCCCTAAGCAAGAATTATAGCACAACATGAGTTATGTTTTAATTCAAGGTTTTGTTTCTGTTTTGTTTGTAAAATGTGCGTACGTTTCCCCATCCCCAGGTATCTTAAAAAATGGTTGATACCTTTTTGTAGAATTTTATGCCTAAATGGATAGAAAGGTCTCTTTGTCAAGGATCACAGAAGCAAACTGACTTACTTGGATGCTAAGTAGTTGTCCTGATTTTTAAAAAAAATATAAATAATTTTTATCATACATTTTCATTACCACTGTGTCAAATTTGTGTCTATAAATATGTGTACGACCCTTACATCATTTGCAATGCAGTTGTTTAGTTTTTATATTCGCTTGTACACAGGATAAATCATTATGCAGGTCTTCATCCTTCTCATCTTGCTCCAAAAAGATGAAACTGATTGATTATGATGTGAAAACAAGCATGCCTGAGCACTTTGAGATTCCTGAGAAAATTGCAATCCCAGTGTCAGCAAAAACTCAGCTTGCTACTAAACAGGTCTCTGTGGAAGGAGATTATCCAGTAAAGGAACAAGGTATATTCATTTGTCTGTCCTGTTTAATCACATATTGCCAACTGTAACAATGATGAGTATATAATTATCTTGCAAGGAACCAAAATAACACTGTTTTCTTTTGTTTCGAACCCAGCCAGTTAAAGCAGAGGATGGTAACAGGTTCTAAAATGCACGCTGGGCATTTAATGGAAGTGCCTGTGGTGCTTTTGGTACAAAAAGTTACCAAACTAGATTAACTGCACATGCCCACATGCCACACTGAAAATGTGTTATCTTGTAATGTGGTATATACTAGAAACCAACTTTATATGTAGGCCATGGGAACCGCCATCTTAGCTACAAGGATGTGTCCTTATTAAGTAATTACTACCATGTGTTAAGTTACCACTAATAAGGTGGGCTGAGCTGGTTCATATTGCAATAATATGGTAAGAATGGAGAAGGCTTCATGCTTTGCCTGCTTTGGAATTGATCTTGATGTCATCAAAACAATTCCACTGACTGACAAAGAAAGGGCATATGATGAAGGGAGTTTGAATAATGTTAAAAGCATTTTTGGTGACAGGTCCTCTGTCACGAACGCACTCTACTCCAAGCGTGCGCGTGACTTGGGTCGGGTGGTAAAAGGGTTAAAATTCACTATCTGTCTGCCCTAGACCGTAAATAGTGGTAAAAATACAAAAAATCCACCCTTAAAACCACCCGCAATTAACTATAATGATATACCAAATATCAAAATAACGCTGCCACCACCAAGACAATTTAGAAATGGGGGGTCTTGGTACCCCAAGCGAATCAGACTATAAAAAAACTCACACAATATATTTTAACAAAATAATTACGTGTTTTAAAATTACCAATGCAATGGTCTAATCAGGTAACGTGAGTCTTTACTAGACAAAGGCAGAACTTAATAAAGGAATATTTATTATGAATAAAAAAATCACAGTGCATACAAAAAAGATAACAGATTTACACCAACAGATAAAAATAAAAAGGAGAAAATCACAGAAAACCTAACTACTCACTTAGATGGTCAAGTAACAGTTTTTCTGTCCGTAGGGCTCCGGCAAGGAAAGATGGCGACTTACTCAAAATTAGATCTTGGCCCCTAGTAAGCACAAAGACCCATCTTCTCTCGTTAATTTTATACACTTTCCCAGTTCATCTCGAGTTTCCAAGCCGGCCCAGAGGTGGTATAAGTGGAGGGAAGGTGTACCATAAGTGACCTCCCCCTTGTGTAGTGGAAACATATCAGTCCAAATAACTTATATTCATTTTATCGTCCCTCCTGTGCTCGCCACAGCCATAATTCATACATTTATGAATTTCCTGTAAATTGTGAAGTCCATAGATATGTCACACTAGCTACTTATGACTAAACATCATAGACTTCACAATTCCTTCCAAACTGGTTAAGTGGCGCTGCCATGTTTGTACTCTTTTTGTAGGGTGCGCTTTCCCCGTTCTAGGTATGGACACAAGGAGGTATGATAATGCATATATAAGTTATTATTGATATGTGTTTGATATGACCTGGATATGAAATTGTTTTCCTGACTGCTAGTGGTCACTTAGCATATCAAAGAATCCATTATATATGAGGGGATACAGGCATATGGTGAAGGACTCGGCTAGCAGACTTAAAGGCACTGCCTCCCTGTGAAATTTCACACCTTGCAGAGGGCCTTGGTTGGAGTCCCAGCTTCAAAGACCACTTTATCTAAAAAGACCTTTTGGCGCCACATGCCTATACAATCGAATTAACCCCTCACATACTGAAATTGGCTGTGCCTTCTCTACCGGGTAGCCAGTCCGTGTACGTACTACACCGGTTGGTGTGACAGGGCTATGACAAACTTTCTTGGAAATGTAGCTGCTGTGGCCTTACCCCAAGTGGGCTCTTCATAAGTGGGCAGTTAAGAGTTACACTGGACTATCCAGACATCCATCCCTGGTCTTCATGCTTTCATCCAACCCCACGGGCAATCACTATTGTCTGCCACAGCTCCTTCTCTTACAGGTATGACTATCACACTTTTCACCTGAACCCCTTATTTCCTCCTGTTACCCCTGTTTTCCACCCGTATGTCTTTATCCTGCATGTCTCCATACCCTGTTGCTCTCAAAGGGTTACATTTGGTGCCCTCTAGTCTAGCTTAATTGCAAGGTGTGAAACATCTGAATCCTGCGAGGCAGCCCTATAAATTCCTAGGTCTCACTTGGAAATGTAGCTGCTGTGGCCTTACCCCAAGCGGACTCTTCAAAAGTGGGCAGTTAAGAGCTACACTAGAGTTAAACTGGAGGGAAACGGCATACCAAGTACCACTGCAGAAAGCAGGATTTCACCCACGCCGCACCCCTCCTGTGTAATTCCCTTCCCTGTTAGTTGAGACTTTCAAAACCTCTCTGAAAACCCACCTGTTCAAGGAAGCGTACAACATTCCTTCCCATTACTCCCAACCATCATCATAATCAACAGCTTCAACACATCATCAGAACCAGATCAACTCATTCCCATCCAAGCAGTCCTCTCCTATTGTCTCACTTCCCCCTCAGACACCGACTAGATTGTAAGCTCTCAAGAGTAGGACCCTCCTCTCCTTTGCACCAGTTTGTTGTGTGTGTTTTTGTATGTAAAATTATTCTACTGACTGTAACAGCACTGCAGAATCTGCCAGCACTTTATAAATAAATGTAATGTAATGCTATACATTGGGATTATGGAGGTACTATTGGTCTGGAAGAAGACATTGATTTTCAAAATAGAGGCTGTAGTAAAAGTGCAACAACTGCCATTGAACAACAAGAAATACAGTCATATACCAAGCATGTGAGGTAATTTACAAAATAATAATAATCCTTGAATGACCTTAAGTAAGCATGCATGTGTGTATATAAATTATAGGTTCTTAAGTGCAACTCATAATTTTTGGCAGCAAATCCATAATAACACACAAATGACCTGTGTAATTAGTAGTGCGACTCAGGCTATGTTTCTACACCATGTTTATTGAGTAGGGTTACCTCAAAGCTCCTTATCTATAGATGAATGTGGATGCTGATAATCCTGTCGTTTCAATTGTCACATATCATTTACCTTGTTGTACTCTCATAGCATGTGCCACATCTAGTTTCATTACCTTAATTACCTAATAAACTTGAATTTCAAAAATATTTTTATTAATCACTATTACCACATTTGTAAAAAAAAAAACAATTAAAAAGTGATTTGTAGAGAGGACATAGATAGAATGTATGCAGACCATGATGAAAAATAGGTGCAGCATAGGCATTAAAGATGCTGTTCCACCTCTTTTTAAGGCTGACTCTTATGCCCAGATACGTTCTGCAACATTTAGAGAGAAGTAAAAGAAAACCATCTGTTTTTTCTCTTTAATGCTCATTGTCTCTCAAAAATTGTTATGGCCAGTGAGTGTGAAGTGTTCTGGCTTCCCACCCATCACTGCTGGGGCTGCAGGGGCCTATTTTATGTTCCTGCTTGGGAAGCCCACTTTGAAATATTGCTTTCTAACAAACAGCTACAAATGTGTGAACTTCCTCTCTGGCCGGTACATCTATGACTGAGCACCGGCAAGTTACGCTGGCGCTCCGTCATAGATGCCCTGGCAGAAGTACCGGCCAGCAGCACCAGATGTTGTCTACGTGCATCCCACAGACGTTCACCGGCTGCCAGAGAGGAGGATCCACCACAACGCTGCAGGAGACCTGGATCTTCCTTTCTGGCAGCCGGTGAACATCTGCGCGATGCATGCAGAAAACCTTCCACTGCTACGCAATAATTCCGTCGAGGCTCCTATGACAGAGCACCGCCGTGACGTTACCTTCTAGTGCTGAGTCATAAAAGCCCCGGCGGAAGTCCCAGGTAGCAGCGGAGGTAGTCTGTGTGCTTCGCGCAGATGTCCACCGGCTCCCGCCACTTGAAACCAGGATGTCTGAAGCACGGGGGACAACTCTAGGGATGCATCGGTAAGTCGGGGGGTGAGAGGGGGGGTATATAGGGGGTATATTGAGGCATATTGGGGGCAGATTGGCAAATGGAGGGGAATAAGGCATAACTATTGAGCAGAGTGGCATATCAGGGAGGCAGATTGGCATATACAGTAGATATAAAAAGTCTACACACCCCTGTAAAAATGCCAGTTTCTTGTGATTTTAAAGAGAGACAAAAATAAATCACATCAGAACTTTTTCCACCTTTAATGTGACCTATAATGTGAACAATTCAATTACAAAACAAGCTGAAATATTTGGGGGGGAGACTCACAATAACCTGGTTTCATAAGTGTGCATACCCTTAACTAATACTTTGTTGAAGCACCTATTCATTTTATTACAGCAATCAGTCTTTTTGGGTAGGAGTCTATCAGCATAGCACATCTTGACGTGGCAATATATGCCCTCTTCAGATCACCCCACAGATGTTCAGTTGGATTCAGGTCTGGGCTCTGGCTGGGCCGTTCCAAAACGTTAATCTTCTAGTGAAGCCATGGTTTTGTGGATTTGGATGTGTGCTTTGGGTCGTTGTCGTCCTGAAAGGTGAACTTCATCTTCATCTTCCTAACGGACTCCTGAAAGTTTTGTGCCTAAATTGCCTGGTATTTGGAACTGTTCTTAATTCCTTCCACCCTGTCTAAGGCCCAGGTTCCAGCTGAAGAAAAACAGCGCCAAAGCATGATGCTGCCACCACCATGTTTTACTGTCGGTATGGTGTTCTTTGGTGATGTTTTTGCGCCAAACATACCTTTTCGAACTATGGCCAAAAAGTTAATCCTTGGTTTCAGCAGACCATAACACATTTCCCATGTGCTTTTGGGGGACTTGATGTTTGTTTTTTGCAAACTTCAGCCAGGCTTGGATGTTTTTCTTTGTAAGAAAAGGGTTACGCCTTGCCACCCTACCCCATAGCCCATTCATATGAAGAATACGGGAGATTGTTGTCACATGTAGCACACAGCCAGTATGTGTGTTCCGCTTGTTTTACAATTGAATTGTTCACATTATAGGTCACATTAACCCCTTCGAGACCAGGACATACCTGGTACGCCATGGTTACATGGTACCTGCAGACCGGGAAGTACCAGGTACGTCATCCCCAAAAAATTGCCACATGTCGCCACAATCGTGTTGATCGCAGGGGCGCTGATGCTGCTGTCTGCCCAGGTGTCCCGCGGAGCAAATCGCCGGCAAATCGGCAATCATGTTTTCAGCTGCCACGGCAGCTTCAGGGAAGGGGGTTGTTTGTTGGTTGGTGTGGGGACCTGACACAACATTCCCCTGCTGCCTGATCGCTCCATGAGAGCATCAGTGCAGCGCTAACCCCTTCAATGCCGGTTAATACCAGTTTTGTACGGGGCTCTGCTACTGTGGTCTCCAGGCAGACCAGCAACATCAAAAAAGAGCCCCCACAAGCCCTTTGATCACTCATACAGGAGCTGCATGGGACAGGCCAATATGCCCCTAACTAGATTCCCTGAGCTGGTTTTATGAAATATATAGTTTTAGGGGGTTAAAATGAAATATGGGACGTCTACCGTGTCTCAGATGAGACCTGGACCCAACAAACTCATCTGTCAAAATTCCATGTTTGAAAACTGAAATGCGCATGTTCCAATTTTGAACCCGCAGTGCCAAAGAGACATGCCTTACCCATGGGGTATTCCTTTACTCGGGGGGGGGGAGGGGGTTGTTGACTCTAAATAAAAGAATACCTGATTTGGCAATGTTCTATGGACAGGGACTCGGCCACTTGGTTAAATCAAAAATGTTAAAAATGCCCCTAGTAAAATACTTTGGGATGTCATCTTTCAAAAAATATATACTACCGTTTAGCAGTTTTTCTTTTTCTGGGTGCTATTGGGGCATGACTCCCAGGATACCACATTTAAAAAAAATCTTGTTTAGAAACAGCGATGCGCGTCATTCATATTTAACCCTGTAAGTGCCAAACTAAATGAAGATTCCAGGCATATAAGGTGTTTCCAAAAACAGAACAAATACCTAAATACACTTTTAGAGGTTGTCTTCCATTTGCACTGGTTATATATAGTTTTTATAGGTGAAACTGAAAATATTTCCTTTTTTTTTAATTTTCCCCACATTTTTAGATATTTTTCATACAAAATAATGGTTTATATATAACGTATGGGGGTGCACTAAATGAGTCAGTGGGCAATCAGAGTTGAATAAAGTGATCGCAAAAGCACAAAAATCATGCAAACATGGTGAAAAAAACCCAGTCCTGAAGGGTTTAAAGGTGAAAAAAGTGATTTATCTTTGTCTCATTCTTTAATATCACAAGAACATGGCAATTTAAAAGGGCATGTAGACTTTCTATATCCATCGTAGAGGAGTATATGGGATATCTGGGAGGCAGGTTGGCATATCAGAGAGGCAGAGTGGCATATAGGGGGTTATAGTGCATATCTGGGGGCAAAGTAGCAAGCTGTGGGGCAGATGTGGATAACTGGGGGCAGTGACAAATAAAAAGAAATAAAAACAAAAAAATTGCATTTTTCTCATCATAGGTTTTATTAAATATTAAAAAATAGTTTACATGTGAATTCATATTTACTAATAGCACTTTTTTTCTTATAGGGTAGTTTTATATTCAGGATTTTTCCTTTTTCTGAATGAATATTCAAATTTTGGGGGGTTGTCTTATAATCAGGGTCATCTTATAATCAAGCAAGTACGGTATTTAATTGCGTGGTTACAAATATTTAAAACATCATATAAATAAAATCATTTTCTCTTTAATAATTTACAACGCTATCGCAATTAGATTAATAACATAAAACTGCTGGCAAAGTTTTATTCGCCTGAAACCTGTTATACAATGGAAATTCTCGAAATGCCAGTAGCCGATTTCTTGTAAGAAAAACGTTTTCACAAAAGCTTCCTTGTTGCTTAGGATTTTTTTTTTGCAGGTTATGTGCAGCAGCACAAAATTCCACCAAAACATGTTCACCCACATCTCGAGATTATGGAAATGCCCCACGTGTATTTATAGACATATTTTTTTTAGCCTTTCTGGAAATTACATGGTATATTTCTGCAACTTTTTCACGAATTCAACACAAATGTTGCTTCTGATTTTTTGTACATCTAATAAAAGGAAATTTAACTAGTATTTCAATTTTCTTTGAAAAACTTTGCAAAAGTGATGCAGAGGTCTGGCATGCATTGTCAGGAAAGGCAGTAA
>VKOC01049285.1:0-23006 GCA_009364415.1 Spea multiplicata
TTAACCCTTTGGATAGCAGAGGTCAGCGGCTCTCGCTTTCACCTTTGAGCCCATTAAATAATTCTCCGTAATAACGATAACGTAACCGACGGCAACGCAGACGAATGCAGGCAGGCCACGTATCAAATAAAATACATCTTTATACATGCCCAAGACCACTTTTATGGAAGGCACCAATGTCACATAGCACCCCTCCGACAAACAATGGTTTGGTCCACCAGGCTTATAAGTAGCAGATATCCGTCGACGTCTCTCGCTTACCTTGAACTTTTTTTGTGCTTTTTTTTTTTTTAAAAAGCACCAAAAACCTTTTGTTTCCCCACTTCATGCATTTGCTTGGCGTTCGTTGAGACGTCAGCCTAAAGCCCGCTGGCCTTCTCCAGGCCCCAGCGGAGAAAACATTAAACACACATCTGGATTTTGCATGAATTAACCCCCCCGCTTCTTATGTTCCTTGTTGCACACGCGTGCTGGCAGCTGGCCCTCCTATTGGCCAGTTTTAATGGAGACGTGTGCTGCATAATTCCAGCTCGGTTTGGGCCCCTGAGGTGTTTTCGATGCCTGTCCTGGGTCCCCCCTACCCTTCGTTCTGCTTAAAAATCTATTTTAGACGAGCGGGTAGGGGCCCCGGAGTTCGGGGCCTTTCTGATTTTCTTTTTTTTTTTTTTAACCAAAATTAGGTTTTTTACTGCAAAACACGCCGCGCGCGATGTATGGATCGTATATTTATATGAGTTTCTAGATTGTAAGCTCCTGCGCTCAGGGCCCTTTTCCCCTTAGGGTATTTCTGTTATGTGAGGCGCAACTTGGTCCGTCCTGATTACCCATTTGTACAGCGCAACTGAATACGACGGCGCTATAGAAATAAATAATAACAATGAGTTAGTCAATGAAAAATTCAGAAATCGGGTTGAAAGGGGCAGAAAACTTTTTTTGGGGGGTAAAAAGATGTATCGTAGAGTTGTTGCCTTGTACACCCTCCGGGGCGCTGGAGGGAACCCCGAAAGGGCTAATGGCAGAGTAAGAAGCCACAAGCTTTAAAAGCCAGAACAGAAGGAGTCAGCCTTCCCTCCCCTTCCTCCACTCCATGTCTTGGCGGATGCCAGCCAACTCTCCAGATCCCACATCTGGATTGCGTTAACTGCCGTTTAGGCAACATGGCCATTTCTAATAATATCCCAATCAAAGCCACCCGAGGCACAAACAATAGATCGAAAAAAAGTCCATCGCAGGCTAAAAATAGGAAGCTCGCTATTCTACAAATTTTTAAAGGGCTAGGAGCTCCTAAAAAGTCGCGCCGGCGGCAAGAAGTCGCGCGCTCTATTCTGATTGGAGGGCTGGTGACGTTGATTGACAGGTTGTGATACGCGGCATTTGTTTAATACCAGCCTCCAGGCAAGATTTTGGAAACATCCGCTACATATTATCTGTTTAAACCAATGTTGGGTTTCTAAATATTGAAGGCGATGAGTTAAATTTTAACCCTTTACGAAGCTTCATAGTAAATTTTATTCCCAGTATTGGTCGCAATTTAAAAAAAAAAATTAAATAAAATGAAAAGTAAATAAATAAAAACTCTACTTGGCCGGACTACTAACTTGCTTGGGGCCACACAGTATATAAGCCGAAGACGCAACTAGGGCTATTGGCGCCTGGGGCGGGGTTGAAGGTCCCGCCCCCTTGCTGACATCACACCCGCTTCTGGTAGTTGAAAGAAGAATATAAGGGGGGGTGCTGGGGCATTGCCACTGGGCGGCTCGTGGGGAAGCTGCCCCTCTTGCCCCCTTAGTGACATTTTGGGTTAAAAACCACACATTTTTGCCCTACCAGCTCTACTATCTAAAATATTACATTTCTCTGGCTACAAATTTTCCTTTTTTACCCTTTTTGTACGGTTTTCTATGGTTGTATAGTCGGGCGGATTTAATCCAACATTTCATCTGCTTATCATTCTTAGCAATAAAAGTGTAGTCTCGCTAAAAGTGGATTAATTGCTTAATTTGATAATATTATTGTTTTTGTCTCGTTTATTACAAAAAAAAAAAAGAAAAAAAATCACTTCTTTTGTGCCAAAGCATACGCTCATTGTGCTGGCTCGTAATCGCAAGTGATCGTTAAACGAAACGAGTGTAGGAACTGGTAATTGTTTGAAACCAAAAACAATGGCTGGCAAATGCGGCCCAGAATAAAGGAAAAAGGGGTCATTGTGGGGGAAAATCTCAGGCTGTATTTTTTTTACGGGGTATTTCTAAAAATCTAAACACCTGGTCACCCTATGGATTAACCAGGACTGGTCTTAGAAAGTCCCAATAGCTCAACAGGGAGTTATTTGTGGATGCATGGTAGGGGCAAAAACAGCTGGGGCAATATTTTTTCTTTATGAATACATACATTTACCTTTTCTCACTGCTGGGGAATTCACCGAACCAATATCTGGCAGAGATAGTCAATTTCCCTAATGCCGTACTAGCCTATACAGTGCATCTCTATGGTTTCTGTAAAAAGCAAGACCTCCAGCTCCCTGGGATGTGGGAGATGGGGGCACAGAAGTGGTTTTATCTGCTTATCAGCAAGTACAGTTGAAAAACTGTACCCATATATTAAAAATAACCTTATTAACAGTATAAAATTATACTAATTATCTATATATAATATATATATATAAATATATATATATCTCTTAAGAATTCTAACAATTATTAAGTAAAAGTATTAGATAATGACATTAATTAAACTCGTTTGGTGTTAATGTCTGTAAGTTATAGCCCAAAAGCATGGTGGAATTCTATAAAATTAGGAAATTAGGTATAAAAAAAACATGTATTTTTTTCTTGTATCTGGTCGGTAATATTACTGTTACTGGCTGTTCCCAAGAAATTCTGTTTATTCTTAATTTTTTTTTTCTTGGCCTGATTTTCCAGGAAGCATTGAAGAAAACCGCAGATGCTTTACTGTCTCTGTCTTAGAGGAGCAGCACGGGGGACATTTTTTAATGGTTTATTTATATGGTTCCAACAAGCAAAAGGCAAAGGAACACGAAGTGCCCTCTATATTTGGAGGAACGAAGAAAAACAAAAAAAAAATCAATTATATAAGGAACTATAATCAGAAAATTACATTGTTAAATATCGTCAAAACAGAATATTATTATTTTTAATCTATGGACATAATTATTTTTATTTTGAAGATAAGTAGTTAATAAAATTGGGGGCCAGGAGACTGTAGGGCCTGGCGAGAAGCGCGACCCTCTAGAAGTACGCTTAGGACTGTAAGCAACCGCGCGGAAATTGTTGGCGCCTCTATAAACTAATTTACATTAAAGAAATACTATAATAATAATAATAACAATAATAATACAATAATAACAACAATACTATTAATAATGATAAAAATAATAGTAGTGAGCGCTGTATAAATTGTTGGCGCTATATAAATAATAAAATAATAATAATACCATAATAATAATAATACCAATATTAATAATAATAATAATAATAATTACTAGAAGCTACCGTAAATTATGAGACTGATCATTCGATTTTTGGGAATTTTTTTTTTCTTTTTGTTTCCCTACGGAGTGAGTGGTATGAAAAAGCGCTAATTATTTTACAATTAATGCACTCCGTAGAGTTTTTCCTGGAGGATAGAATATTTCTTAACGCTGGAAGATGACTCATTCCACAAGTATGCCAATAAAAAGATATATTTTACGCATTTTTTCACCAGGGCCTTATATGGTGCCAATGTTTTCTCTCGTCCTTATCCCCTTCGCCCTAAAACGGAGACTCTTCAACTATTAACCCTTTAGTAGAGATTCTGCTGCGATGGATCGACCAACCGTTTCTAATAAGGTTCCTTAAAAAAAAACATGACTTGTCCAAAGGTAAATTTATGAGGTCACCTGTATTAAAGCAGGGATTTTGGCTGCGATGAAGCAGTGAGAAAAGCACCAATCAGAATGCTTGGATACGATTAAATTGGAATAGAATACGGAGGAGTCAGCTCCAGGCCAGGGGGGACCTTGCTCAGCACAAATGGTTGACCCCATCCGTTGGAAGTATTTGTTTATCCTTTAGCCCAGACTGCATTTTTCCCTCTCCGGGAATGTTTCAGTGAATTTTTTAATATATTACGCAAGAGCGAATGGTTTTGAAGTTAAAATGTGTTATTGTGAAATGTCTTTTTTTTCCATAAAACTATATGTACTTTACATTTTTGTCTTGGCCAATAAAAAAAGCAGACGCAGTTGGACGCCATATCACCAACAGGGCATATCCATCTCTATCCCTGTCTGCTGTGAGCCATTTAAATGCCCCCTCTCAACCAATCATCATAAAGCGAAGAGGGAGACTATGAGATGCTCAGACAGGGAAGTCTGGCCTAGAAAAGTCTCGCTGATGAAGCTTATAGTTTAAGGTCCAAGTACGGCTGGTGCCTCCTATTTAACCTACACCTTAAATCCTGGCTATTAAGTCAACGCACATCTTTTCCAACTCCCCATTCAGTTTTCCCATCTACATTCCACCCGGACATTCCCGACAAAGTGATTAATGACCTAATTCTCTGCACTTCCCCGCTGTTCTCACGGTAGAGAGCGTTTTGGCCTGGAGACTACGGGTGAAGCCCCGCTTCTCCGGGCCATCTCTGCCCACCGAGAGCGCTGACAAAAAAGGGGAGAGCTCCAGTATTCCTTCGGCTTTATCGGGTCCCTTATCTATAAATAATCCGAAAATGCCAGCAAGCATCCCTCGCATGACCTCCATCCCAACCCTTCCCATTAGAATTTATAGAATGTCTCCCAAAAAAAACCCCCGCACTTGATCTTTGGAATTCGTTACCTTGCAGTTTTAGACTCTTATGGGCCCCTTACATCTTTTAAAAGAAGCCTACATCTATATTTATCCCCTCTTTTCTTGACAACCTGTCATCCACAGTATGTGCTTTATAACGACACATTAAAATATATATTTTTTACTATATCAATCAAATATCGAAGAGCTTAAAATATAAAAATAATAGTGCGTCTATAAAAATACTATGTGGTTTAGGAAGCCCCTGGTGATTCAGTGATTTCTTTGTACATGTGATGAAGAAGAGCCATGAAGGAACTTCTGGAGGAAGCCTGAGGTCTGGGCAATGCGGTACTCATCTGCTCTCCCCTAACAAAGTGGGATAACTGCTGGGAATCGTAGTCCTTTATGTCCTTGCTATTGCCCCTGTTCCTGGTCTTGCGGTGCAGATTGGAGAGCGGAGGTTGTTGCTCGTTGACCACCCGGTTAATTTAATTTACTGTAATTGTTTGGATCTTTGGAATATGGATCATTCAGCAATGGAAAGGACACAATGTAAATGGAATTCAGCCCCCCTGCAGTGTACTGATTAAATATACAACCATAATTATGTTTGATAGTTTGAAACGTATATGGCGCCACATTCTTTTCTTGGCTAGATTCCGCTTTTGCATCTTGATGTTGAGATTCCTGCACCCTCCCAACTGATGATTTTCCTACTAGTGAGTCATAAAGGAAATCCTTCAAAGTAAATCAATGACTTAATAAGTGTTACAGCCAAGACATGGTAGAGGTCCCTTGAATATACCAACCACTTTCTTGAAGGCCTCAAATTGGTCTTGAACGTTCTTGCAGCCAGTCATGTTAAATGTTCCTGGGTATAGTTACGGAATCTTTCCCGTGGATAAGGAGTAATCAGGGAGCCTGATCGCCGAGTGGAGCAATTTTGTCCTTGCTATGAAGCTTGTTGACCTAGGCCAGTATATGCCACTGACGGGGGGCCATATTGTGGTCTGACTTAGCACAGATAGGCTTAGGTGCTAAACAAGCTACAAAAGTATGGTATCCACCAAAGTTTTACTTATTTTCAGAATATTTCACCTATTAAGTTGATTCCATGGAATAATCAAAGCATTATTATTGGTATATGGCTTCTGCCCGCTTTCTTTACCCCGTCTGCATCTGTCAGCCTCACCCCCGTGCTCACGAGGTCGGCCCCGAGCCTCTGTGGTGGGAACGGGGCCGGGAATTTTCCCGTACACAGGAAGAGCTCTGTTTTCACTGAGGAAGTGACCGCCGTCTCCCATGTCGCAGAGCTATTGTCCTACGATCGTATCTGCTTGGAGGTGTCAGCAGTTATTCAGAGGAAGGGGAGTCGTTTTTGGAGTCGGTCGGTTACTCCTTGGCAATTCCCACAAAGAGGACAAAGTTAAACTCATTCTGTATCTTATACTATCAGAAAACAAACAGACGTGGCTTCGTTCCTTAGAATTTTGGGGCCATTAAGATTTATTTATAAGGTGACATTTATTAATGTCTCCAATCGCCAACTACCTTTTAGAGATGGCGGCTAAAGTGGACAGATCTGAAACTTCAAATATAATGTTTTTATTTTTCAAAAAATACATATTTTAGCCAATCAGAATATCTTATTTTAGGGTAAGTTATGCCAAGGTAGAATGTCCATCTTGAGAATGTTACGTCCCCTACTACTAATGGCTTATTGACATTGTTCCTTTCTAAAGCCAATATATGTGACCCTCCGAGTCCCGCACCGGTCTTCTGCTGTGCATTGTACGACCCCACGGCTCAGGCTGATCACTAGTTTAATTATTCTGTTCTTATTCTGTTTCACCTCGGACCACAAGTTTAGGTTTCTGTAATCTCCACGCACATTCTTTTTTCTTTTTCCTATTTCAAGTAGCGTCATTCTGTACATGCAGACGGAAAGGGCGTTCTGCGAAGAAGAGTATTTATAGAAGGGCTGTAACAGGATGTGCGAGCGACTGGCGGTAATAACGGACCTGACCTCTTGCCAGCAGTACGTCCCAGTGTTGTTTATAGATCGCTCATTTATTCCTTTAAATGTCACTTTGATCTTTCCCCAACCAAATAGAGACAGGTGCAGGGATCGTCCGAGTCGGCAGCCATCAATCGGCTAAGTCGTATTTCTCAAAGTTCCGCTCAATGTTAAAATGTAACAAAATGTGTGTCCTTTTTGGGGTAAATTTGAGGCTTTGATCGTAACTGGACAAACCCCAGGGCCAGCTAGCCAAGGATCCAACTTTTATGTGCCCTCGAAGTATTAATGGCTTCTAAATTTTACACTTGGCTCCTAACCTCTACACAATTTTGAGTCATGTTCATACATGTGAACGTTTGGGCTTCAGGTACCCAGAGCCTACCCTTGCAAACGCGGCCAAGACTGCCCACATAGGGGAAAAGCCCCTATTTAAAGGGGAAATGGGCCAAGTGTGTGCCAAGACCCCACTCTCACGACCCAAAGGATTCGGGTATTGACCCGGAGAACCAGAGAAGCGACGCTTCTCCCGGAGGCCAAACCTGGAGAGTTCCCAGGTAGGGTCATGTCTGGCTAAGATTCCATTATGTATATTCTTTTCTTCACTCTTGATGCTAAATAAATGGATGATGAAAAAGACCCGGAAAAACTTGAGTCAGGCTCACAATGACCAAATCTCATGTGAGTCCATCATACTCCATAAAGTTATGGATGCCACTAAGTTCATCTGGAGAGTCTCCAAGCTGGACCTGGTTTCACCTTGATGGATGCCCATCAAGGTCATCATTCTCATCTTGAGTATCCTCAGTCACCGAAAAAACTGGGCCAACAACTCCTACGATGCCAACACTATCTAAACTTTAAAGGTCGAATGAGCTTCTCCACACCCCCGACAGGAACAAAATGTCTGGATGGAGAGACGTAAAAGCTTTGTGTTAATCAACAACTCCCCGTAAACACTCTCCCCTTTAATGTTTAGCTTTCAGTGCCACCGACCCGTCTAGCCGTACAGTTGTTATGCTTTTGATGTTAACATTTATCTAAAGTAAAAATAGTAACAGTAGCGGTAATTACCCTCAGAATGTGATAACCCACTTCTATCAAGTCGGACCCCTCGAGAGACATGTGAAGTGTGAGGCGGTATGCTTCTAAAGTGCTGAGAAGACAGAAGATCATTCGGCACATCTGTCCCTTATAATAGGCCACACTACACCGCACAAAAGACCGGCACGGGATCCGGCTTCAAGTCACCCCGGTCTGTCTTCTTAACTGCCTGGGAACAGGCGCTGGCTCAGCAATAGAGATGCTAATGATGATGTTAATGACACCGCGTCCAACGCCGACCCAGCGACCTTCCGTTTTTCCCCCTTGGCTTTCGGGTCCGAATGTTTAATTTCTAAGCTATTCTGGGCAATAGGGGTCAAATTTCCTCTCGGGTTTTCTATTTTTGTGTCGCTTGCTTAAAAAACACACCTGGGAACGTCCTAAGTGAGCCGGACCTTGAGATTTGAAGTATTAACCCTTTAGTAGATTCTATCTGGTGGCTCGCCAAATGTTTTACCCAAGTGGCTGCAATACCGGCCCCTTATGGAGATCTTGACTTGTTGTCATTGAAGGATATTCCTAATTGGGTCACCTGCATTCAAGCAGGGATCTCAACCATAAGCTTGCCCCTTCTTCTAGAGTAGCCTAGAACGTATATCTGGACACAAATAAACTACAATTCTAGTGTCTGTCTCTGAGCCCAACCACCCGTTACCTTGGTTATACCTTGGCAGCTGGATACATTAATATATACTTTCAATAACATAACTTTTGAGCAAATTTTTTCACCAACCCCCCATACATAAAGCATGAAAAAAATAAAAAAAATATATATTTTTTAAAAAATAAAAATTCCACTCTAAGATGCGGAGTTCGCTAAAATTCTGTCCTTTTTCGGGACTCCAAAAAATTCCTGGGCATTGTTTTCAATGACTAACCTCAGGAATTTCCTGCCTGCGCTGGAAGGTGGGGGGTTGCTGTTTAACTTTGCCTCGGGTTTCAATTCGGTGGAATTCACCAATTCCTAAATTCTTTGACTGAGCTGATTTTCTTCAAGCGTTGGAAAATCTCTCCGGTCGGAGAAAAATGACTTTAATTCGACTTTTTTTTTTCTCCTACGCTCAGAATTCTAGAATCTGAAAAAAAAAGAATATTCCTTGCCAATTTTAACAAGTTAAACAAAACACTAGATATGTTTTGAAGTTTGACGTTCCTTCTGATGATCGCTAGGGTGCTGCGAGAAATGAGTCCTTAAAACATCAATTTTAGCCAAAAATAACATTTATTCCAAAGGTATCACAGATGGATCTGTGTAGGTTAGACCATAACAGGGCTTGTGATTGTTTCTTGGGTTTATTGGCCCGGTTTCTCGATGGTGGCTGTTGGTACCAGTAGGTGGCTGGCAAGAAGAAGCCACTTGGCCTTTAGGTTGATCTAATCATGGATTTGGGCAGCTCTTTCCATGTTAACTCCATCCAGGTTGTCTCAGGTTGCCCTACGCTGGTCTATTGGGACACCATGATGGAATTGTGTATAAAATGGTTGGCCATAAAATACCACCGCTTCGGTCTGGGAGTTCTCACATCTGTTTAGTTAATGTAAGATTTCCAGACCCTTTACAGCGAAGGTCAAGAGGCCCCCGGAGGTCATATCCCTGCTTCAGGCTTGAGAACCTTGAGGACATCTGGATCTCCTGTGGAGATGTGTTTCTGGTATATAAACTCATTCATCCTGAAGAAGGTCGGTTTACATCCTCAACGCCAAGCCAAACGATCGATATTATACGTCTACTTTCATTATGTTTTCCCAAATCTACCAGTTCATGGATTTAGAAAGTTCAATTTCCTTAAAAACGTATTTAATATGGAAATTTATAAATGGAATCCTTTGAGTGAACTTTGGGGGGTAATATTCAGATATCAGAATTTTTAAATGAACGAATCAGCACTTGGGTCCAATAAACGAAGTGTACGCCAAGTACGGTTAAAAAAGGTTAAAAAAAATCAGGACTTTTACCATATAGATATAATAAGCAAAGGGATAAATGCTGTGCAAGTTGCCATAGCAACTGATGGAATGCTCCTGTTTATTGCTCCGCTTTTAACACTTTGCACCAGGTATTCCCCCCATCGTGAGGTTGGCAGTGTAATGAGGGGAATTATCTGTTTGGGGCTAAAAAAGCAGATATGATTAAGTCAGATTCTAAAAATCTTAAAAATCTATCATTTTCTTTTAGCTTTCTTTTAGCGATCGGAACGAGCGACTAAATATTTACATGGAGCGCAGCCCGTTACCAGCAGGTGGAGGACGTCTAACTTAATCTTCTTTAAGTTTAAATAAAAGATATCTGGCTTCAAACACCCCGTCTGCGTAAAACGGGTGTCACTGATTCCAAATTATATTAACATAAAATACCATTAAATTCCACTATATTCTGTAAAATACAAGAGGTTTTAAAATTCGACATAGAAACCTAGAATCTGCAGGCAGATCGGCCCCATTCGGCCCCCCGTCTAGTCGCCCGTTTCTCCTGCTGTAAAGACTCAAACCTTAATCAGTCGTTGGTCCCGTCTTAGATCCAGGAGCCGTATGCCTATCCCATGCATGTTTAATACCCTCACTGTATTACCCTCTACCCCTTCTGCTGGGAGGCTGCTCCACTTTTCTGCCAACCTCTGAGTAAAGCCAAGCTCACGTACGTTAGCAAAAAAAAGTCAGGAAATCGATTAGTGATCAATAATATCTGATTAGGTCGTCTCTGGACAAGGTGACAACCTCAGCACGCTCCAGCACGCAGAGAGTTAAAGCAGTGAATTTTGAACGTTAAGATGAATCACTACAAAAAAAAAAGCAGATCTGTCATTTTATTCTTTCCTCTGGGGCTTTAATTGCATAACAAGCCACAAATGGCTTGAAGAAGCTTTTTTCCACTTCTACGGCAACAGCCTATCAGTGCCTGCTTTTGAGTCACATGACAATTACGTGTGCCTGGCAAAAAAAAATGGAGGCAGCATTTTACACGATTTGTGATTTCTGGGAAGGTTCTGGGCATTCCACGGTGCTGTAAGCTTCTGCTACATTTAGTTCTTAAAGCACTAAGTTCAGCAGAGCAGGTGGAACGGCCCCTTTAAGCTTTAGCTCTACCTGGCATGGTTCTCCATCGCCCGTCCCTCGTCAGGCTTCACTTTATGTCGTCCCATTAAATTGTAATATATAATAATCAGAAGTAATACGGCTCGTATGCAGGCGTTGAACCGTATATCAGAGCTCCTATACGTACTTTTTTGACGGGAAGCTTTGTCTATATATATCCTCCATATCCCATCAATCAGCTCCCACGTCTGAAGACACCACCAGGATTCCTAACCAAGGAGCAATCAGCCGACTACATACAGCTATACATTAAAGTTGCTGCATTGCAGTGCCGCTCAGCTTCCGCCAATAACCTGAATTCTATTTTCTCTTCACTAATTATTTTTATTGCTCTTTGACTCCTTCTTCCTCCACCACACCTTCTGCACTTTCTTAACCCAAACCTGTCTCCTAGTTGTCTCCAGATCCTCACTCTGCTTTACTGTCCATCTCTGATGCCCTCATTCCCCCCTCTCATCACTCTTCTCCCACCTCTGGCCCGATCTCCCCTCGTCGCGTATCTCCTATAAGGCTTCCTCCGTCCTTCTCTGTTCTCTTAACCGTGATCGCCTATAGAACGAATTTCCCATTCAGAGACCCGTCAGAATGCTAAAGTATGAGAGCGGAGAATTTATTTGGTGTGCAATCCAAAATTCCATTATCAGAATGTCGTCCCCCCTCTAATTGTTAATGACATCATTCACGATGCCTGGCGATAGAATGAAAGTGCTACTAGAATATGCAACGTTCCCTGAAGATTAACAGCTGAGAGCCGGAGGATAGAAAGCCGAAGTCTACAGAAGCGGGGAAGCGATTATGTGCTGAGAACGCGGAGTGGTGGGGAAAGTCTCTGACGACAGAGCTACCCTTCAAAAATGCATAATCTCGCTACCGCAGCCAGGCTTTGTAACACACTTCTGCGGCTCCCATTCATTCACCTGCGCCGGCCGCGTCTACTCTGCTTTTATTTATTAGGGATTCGTCAGTCTGGCCGTAGACAGGCGAGCTGGCGTTTAACGAATGATTCTCGTTTAGATGTCCTCCTGCCGCATCCTATTTTTAACATCTGCTCCCGTGTGTCTACGAAACACAACGCTACATCGGAGACGAAGTTAACTCAACCGCACGGCATCTGACTTCTTTAACGAAGGAGTGCGCAGGATTTTCTCCTCCTGCGGGGATTGATCTATACATTCTTTTTGCTCTTTACATTCTAAGTACATAGGATTTCCTCCTTCAGCTGTGGTTGATCTACACTATCTTTTGCTCTTCGCAAGCCAAGAAAACCGTGTATTAAAAAATCCCAGGGATTAATCATCTGTCCTGAGCCGGCACAGATATCCTCGGACCGACCTGCCGGGGCAGACTAAACCCCCCCCACGGAAAAAAAATAGCAGACCTTTCGGACAGTTCTTCAGCAGAGGACACGGTGGAGTTTTATAGAAAACCTGCAGAGAACATTGTGCATGTGACTTCTCTTTAACAACAAAAAAGATGTCCTCTTTCTTGATTTCTAGATAGACACCACAAAAGGTCCTATCGCTTTAGGAGACCCGCCAATCTCTGAGTGCTGATCGACGAGAATAGGATATTTATAAAAAAATTAACCTCTAAATGGTAGCATCAAACTCAGCCAACCTTTGACCATCTTCCAAATGAAGAAATCTCACTTTTCTTAATAGTTTCTTCTACACCGAGTGTCTTTGGGTCATTCACCCCCCCACCTTCTACTATGAACCTCGGCATCTCACTGTCCTCAGATCCTGGCTTGGGAACTTTTCTTATGTTTTATCTGGCCCTCTTCCGTCTTATGTTTTGAATTTCTCCTCTTTCAAGGGTTCCTTGGGAATATGGGATAAAGAACTATATTTTCTACCACATTGACCAGATTCCATGTTGTGTCTAAGTTTCTAGACGCATTCTTTTAGAGGTCTCACATAAAATTAGATCTGTATTATTAATTCATTAATTTAATTGAAAACTATAAATTAATGATTTTTTTGTTTTCTTAAACATTTTTCTGTTACATATCCATATGCTAACAGACCCATCAAGCTGTTCCCATTCCATATTTTGTACTTACTAATCATCACGGTTAAGCCTCATGATATACGGTGTATCTCTGATATTATGGCCTTCACGCCATTTACTGATTTATTTTGTTATGGGGAAGGCTGTGATTATTTTGTGAATTTGTCCATTTTCCCCGCAGTCATACGACACCGAAGATAACTCAGTGGCTTCTGAAAGTGCTCGACGTTTAACACAATTCTTCTTCTGTTCTTAAGATATTAACGAGATGTCACGACAGCTCATTCCTCAACCGGAGTTTAAAAACCTCAAATTGATTTAGCAAGTGGAATTTGTGAAATCGGTGTAGCGTACTCTTGTACTCTTCATCGTCGAGTCTTTTTTTTTGGTCCTTTTTATATGAATATATCCTTCTCATTCCATTTCGGAATCGCCAGTTCTTCTGGAGTCTCATACGCAGTTGACTTTGGCCGTTTCCAAAGGCTCCTGGGAGATTGTAAGACGCTGATGTGTTTTTGTGGTGTCACTTACCATCTGGTGACCTCTTTTGGACTATCTACAACTTTTCTCATTAAACTCTTCATTCTAATGAATTCGAACTATGCTGGGTGTTGCGTAACTCAAGACTGGTTCTTTTTTTGACCTTTTTTTATCCGGAGAAGATAGCAGAAGTATTTAGTAAAAGGAAATATAAAACTGTGCTTTGGCCAGTGTGTACTTATTCCCATAACGCTGATAACACGGACTTTTAGCTGGTTAGACCTTATTTGCATAGATATATTCTGTTTCCTTTTCTGCTGTTTTTTTAGTCTGAATTTTGGCTTTTATCTAGGCCTTCTGGGAGGCTTTTAAAACAGAGCCTTAGGTTATGCGGGAATTCTACTTCTGATTAGGGTAGGAAGGCTCCCATAGAGCAAGCGTGCTTCAAACGTACCAAAGAAGATCAAAAGCTTTTATAATTTCAGTTTATCCATGATTAAAACCACCACATTCTTCTGTTTTACCCTGTAAGACATCAGTATCTTATAACCCTACGTGGACTCTTTGGAAAAACCTTTTCTGTTGACCATTATGGTCCTCAATATGACCAGTTATGTGAATCCAGAAGCTCTTTTAATGGATGTCTTTGGTCAATGTATACAGTTTGGAAAATAAATGTTAATTGTAGGAACTAATTAGACCTCCAGAAAAGAAAAAAACTATTGATGGACGCGTGGATAAACCGTGTGATACTTTGTTTCTCAGTAAAGATTAGAATAAGCCATTAGACAATGCAGGCGTCCAGCAGTGATGACCCCAGCTACAGCCAGAGTTCTCCACCGGGAGGACGTCGAGCTCAATGGAAAGGGGTCTACAGTGGGAGATGGGGGGTCGCGGGAAGTTCTTCATTCAGTGGAGTGCAGTCAAATCCCGAAGACCCATCAGGTGGGGAGGCCAAAAAAGAAAACCGAGTAATCGTCCTGTACCTGGACCTTTCCTTTCTTTTACTTCTAGAGTTGAAGAAGATGAGTATGACGAGGGGCTGCTTGCTGTGCATCAAGATAACCATGTTCATCTTTAATCTCATCTTCTGGGTGAGTACGGAGAGGACTTTATGAATCTTGGCTTTGTGTAGAATACATTTCTAGACCACTTAAGATAAAATTGTTTTGGTAATAAACCACAGAGCTCTAAATGACTTATTTAAAGATAAAAAAGTATGAGTTAACACAGGAACCCTGTTTCATTAAGGGCATCAGGGTACCTAATGTTTGGCTAACATTTAAGAAGATGCTACTGTGTAGAGCTTTGTGGTGGCTCCTCCACTTTAATATGTGTTCTTCAACAACTACCTACTTTGGGCCATCAATGGAGATCAGTAAATCCAATACCGGTTTCTATCACTGAAATAGTGATAAGTATCATCGTACATCCTAAGACTGCCCTAATAAATCACACATCTCTGTATGCACCCTTTGCTCCCCTGTAGCTCGGAGGATGTGGGATCCTTGGTGTTGGGGTCTGGCTGGCTGTCACCCAGGGGAAATTTGCCACCCTCTCCATCTCATTCCCGTCGCTGTCGGCCGCCAGCCTCTTCATGCTAACCGGCTCCATTATAATGGTGGTGGGATTCATTGGCTGCCTGGGAGCGGTGACGGAGCACCGCTGTCTCCTGCTCACAGTAAGTGCCACCAGCTGAATATAATAACCTTATATCAGATGTTTTTCGATGATTGAACTTTTTAAAAAAAAAGTTGGATAAAGGAAATTAATAAAAATGTATAGTAATTCTAGAATTTTGTCTTTTCCTATTTAGTTTTTTGTGGTTTTGCTCATTATCTTCCTGCTCGAGATGATCAGCATGATTCTCTTCCTGACTTACAAAGAAGAGGTAAGTGTCTTCGCTCAAAGCATTCAAACAATTCTATCATTATAATAAACCGGCCACTATCTCACTGTTCTGTCATAGTTTCAGCCTCTCTGAGATAAAAGTATTCAAAAAATTGCGCAGTTTAAAAAATATTTGGGTTTTTTCCCCTTAAATTTGTTTCCTGTAGTTTCACAATTACGCTCAGGAAGACCTAAAGAAAGGACTCAAGCTTTATAGAACCGACGGGAATCTGGGACTGACGAATGCCTGGGACATTGTCCAGACAGAGGTATGGAAAGCAACCATTGCAGCCACGTAAAATGTCACCTTATTCCTATTTTTTTTAGGGAACGCCTAATTGTCATGTGACACAAAGCAGGCACTGATAGGTTGTTGCCATATAAACTTAAAAAAAGCATCGATAAAGTTTCTGGTTTTTATACGACGGAACATTCGGAGGAAATGATCGACCTGTCAAGGTTGATATGCGTAGCACGCTATAGAGAGCATCTTTAAGGAGCTCGTTAGCGGGGTCTCTTTGCGGTATAAGGATCGTAATTGTGTCATTGTGTTATTAACGTACCCTCTGAAGGTCACACGTGGTGGGCGATCCATTAATCACATGTTATCTGCGGTTATCCCGCAAATCCCTCGATCCCGCCGATCCATCAGCTCCGGAATATGAAATATTAAAACCTTAACTGCTGCCGGTAACTTGATATATAAGGTCTCTGTAACGGATACAGTCAGGATAGCACAGCGGATCTCACTTAGAAGCTTTTAGTCCACTAAATCATATTTTCCTCCCCGTACACTGTTAACCCTTCGAATGCATGTTGTTGCGCTACGCAATACATTCAATCCCCTTCCTGGCACACAGAGGGTTAAGCAGTCGAGTACCCTTTGACTTATTATCATTACTGCGTAGATGCTTTACTACACACCACTGCTCTGGTACTGGAAGTGTTAAACACGGTATTTACATACTACCAATCGCCAATTCCTGACGAAATCCCAATTTTAATACGCCAGGATTCATTCAGAGCCAAAGTGGTTTCAAATATTATGACCAACCCAACACAATAAAAGATGGTACGAGAGTTTAAGGCCTGGAATTCTAAATTTTTGGTTATATGGATTTTAATTATATATAAATAAAAATAGGGAATCGCCCGGGTTAGAACCCTGGTCGTCTCCTCATCAAGCTCCTTATGGGAGGAGATGGGGCGGAGCCAAGTTGGTGGGGCTAACTACAGACAGGGGCAGGAACAACTGGGCGGAGCTGAAGTGGGAGTGGGCACAGCCAAGCACGTCTTGTCGTATAAAGAGATCAATGGCGGTCAAGACTCGGAGCAAGTGGGCCATTGTGTAGACCGCAGTCCTCTGTCATGCATTGAAACAAACAAAGATGCCAAAAATGCATTTTTTTTTTTCTCTAAAGTTCCGATGCTGCGGAGTAAAGAATTACACGGACTGGCTCGATGTGTGGAACACGTCTTACGTTCCTCATTCTTGCTGCTCGGAACACCACGATGACTGCCAGTCCACCCCCAGCAGCTGGTGGAGAGACGTGAGTATTTCCCTGTTCCCCTTTTAATATAATAAAAAAACGTGACGGAAAAATACGGAATATAACTAAATGTAAAAATTTAATGAAATCTGCCTTTTGTCAGTTCCTATGTGGCAGAACCAGCATTATCTCATTACTCAACGTCCTGTCCTGAAGTCCTCTCCATTCCCTTTCCTCTTTACTCTTACAAAGGCTGCCTGAGCCAATCAACAACAATCAGCAACCTCACAGCAGGGAAGAGATAACTTGGATAAAATCAGCAATACAGATGAATTAAATTAATATATAAACATCATAAGTTTATTTAGTGTGCAGGCTTTAAATGCAGGCTTTAGGAAAAAGGTCTTCTGCATTTGCATTTTGTAAATCATGAACTCGTTATCGTAGTAACAAAAGAGAGGGGATTGGGAGTAATTATTTCTGATGAATTAACGGTAATAAAGCAATAAAGCTTCGGTTGTATAGCGAGAGGCATTAATAGCGGGGAGAGGGAGGAGGATCTGTTACAGATCTCTGGACAGACCTCATTTAGATATTGGAGACATTTCTGGAGACCCCCATCTCCAGAAGGATATTGACATTTGAAATCAATGCGTATATGGAGTATATGGACAGACATTGTGCTGTTTGTCATTATTATTATTATTATTATCTTTTATTTATATAGCGCCAACAGTTTACACAGCGCTTAATACAATACATAAATTCAAGGGGTCTGACAAGATGAGAATTGACATTAGGTGGAGAGAGCCCGGCTCTCACGGTTACAATCTTGAGAAGGATGTGAATGAATGGCAAACTCTCCTCCGATGAATGAAGGGGTTTGTGTATGATCGTTAAAGTAGCTTTTTAGTGAATTTTCCTATTGGCTGGAAAGCGGACCGTAAATAAACTCTAACACGACTTTTTAGTGATCAGGATTATAATTCATATTATCTAATTTCTTTCCGAGCGGGCCGGTTGCGTTAGAATAGAGACATGCATGGCCCTCTCCTCTCTAGGCACTTTAGTTGCGTGGCTACCGGTCAGAGAACCGTAATTATTCCTCCTTGTTAACCTGTCGCTGGTTAACCTCACCGGAACCCGATATGTCCTTGAAGGAGTCGGGGGAGAAAAAAATTGAAGGTTTTATGCTGGTGAATACGCATAAGGCATAACAAGGGGCATCTCCGCAGACGTAGACCCTAATTACTAACACTAATGTCTATAAAGCAGCAGTATAGATTGTACCGAAGGTAAAAATCTCTACTGGCCGTCAGCCCTAATTTGCGTGCCAGACACAATCTCTGTAAATCAGCGGAGGAGGCGCGGAGACGCTCGGATCGCCAATTAATGGCTGACACTATTATCTGCTGGATTGATTCCGCTTTACGCACATCAGAGACTTTCCCCGCGATAAATATTCTGCTACGTGTTCTGCCTGCCGAAACGCTTAGAAATTCCTTATTTTTGTGTCTCATTTTCTCTTTTTCTTAGTCAAACCCGATTTGCGTTCCATTACGGATGGGGGAGGAAAAAAATATTGTTCTTATTTTTGGGGGTCTGTGCCCATGGAAGAGTTTATTAGTGTTATGTATTAGAAATTCCGGGGAATTGTCATATATATTGCCCGATATGCAAATTAATTATGTGTAGAAACTTGTTTGTATGTAAGATGATCACCTGTTGATTTCAATGGGACCACCACAGTGCATGTGTAGGAAGTATACATAAGTACACTTCCTGCTTTCAGTACGAACGGGCAGGGGGAGGAGTTAAATGAGGAAGAAGTCACATTTTATAGTTCCAGTAACAAAATAATGGATGCATTTATGTATTTGAATATTAACCTTCGCCTTTCTTTTGTCAGCCCTGTTACATGAAAGTGAAAGAATGGGTCGGACATAATATGTCTTCAGTCGGGATATTTGGCATCTGCATTCTCGTTGTGCAGGTAAGTGGCTGCATTAAGGAAAGTGATGGTGATTTACGCGGGACTTTCCCAATTTTCCGGCACTGTGTGTTCCGTCGGCCTTCTGGAACTATTAAGAAATATTTCTTTTTCTGCTCCTTGTTCAGGTCTTTGGCCTGGTCTTCTCCATGCTGATGTACTGTCAAGTCCTCAAGGCTGAAAAATATTATGAATGAATCCAACTACCTGCAATTCCTCCTACAAACTTTTCCTTCTTCTTCCATGTCCTTTGTGAGTTTTCCACAAATGCACCAAGATGAGAGAAGGTTCCTTCATTCTGCTTCTACCTACTCTAGACTCTTAGGTGGCCCAAAGCCCTTTCTCTCTGCCCACGAGCTTCTCACCCTTCCAATAACTCTCAACCAAGCTCAGAACCATCATTGATATAACTACATCGACGATAATCGTACTTCATCTACTTCATCTAACAGAGGGACGTCTTTACACAGCTCCGACGTTCATGTAGATACACCGAACCCATCGATACAGGAACCAGGCTCTTCTTGAATGTTTTTGGGACTTGTAGTCTTTTGAGAACGTTCTGAGAAGTTAAATTCTGCATCAACAATCAGCAATGGTCATCCCAGAATAATGTGCTGCGTACTCTATGTGGACGGGGGGAAAAAACGGACATCCGGTGGCTTATATCTAATCACAATAAGGACCTTTTTCACCAGTGGTAGCTACAGCAATAAGCGTTAGGAAGCCTCGGCATCTGTGGGTCGCAGCACCCAACAGCCTTCTACACCTTCTAGAATTGCAAGATATACCTATCCGTAGTCCTACGTGCCTTTTGCTTCTAAAAGCTGGTGGTTTTTATATTGTAGTCCAACATATCATATCTTACAGTGCTTAACACGTACTTTTACACCCAACTCCATCATTTATAACGTAAAACAACTTATCGAAAAGTAGCTCTTAGCTGGAGTTTTTGTTATTTTAGTATTTGTGCTTTTGACTTCTATTTGAGCCTTTAATGGTAAGTAATATCTTTTGCGGGGGTTCAGACGTTCTTATGTGTTCTAGAGGTGTCCAGAAACATATATATAGGGCATATAGAGCGCCGAGTGTCTACAGATTTTTATTTTGGGGTGAACTAAATTAAAGTTTGGAAAACAATGGAGTAAATTGAGTAAATATTGGTCCAGCATGGGATTTAAATCAGTAACTCAAGTGATTGGAGTCTCGATTGTTTTGATGGAATGGCGTCAAGGTCTCACCTCTTTCCTTACAATGCGGATTCATATAAATAGGGGGCATTATGATCGTTTGTGAATTCATTTTCTGTTCATGTTGTATAAATGTTTCTTTGCGTTGAATGATTTGTAGGGGATTTAGACGGCGGTTCTATGATCTGAAAGGTCTTGCGCCTTCTTGTGCTTTCAGGGACCTCTCATAGCATATTCTTGTTCTGGGGTTATATCGTTGTGATTTTTGCCTCCTTTACTCCGTATTATTTTTTTTATCATATTTGTTTTAAAGTGTTTAATGGCTTAGGAATAATTTTGCTTGGGTAGATGTTACTTCCTTCTAATTAGGGATCACAAGAAAGAAACATCGGGGTAATTTTATTAGGTCATTTAATTTAGGCTAAAAAGAACCCCCAATTTTAAATACAGCGCACCGCCAGAACTGTTTGACACCAATGACATACGGGATCATACAGAGTCATACAAACAGCTATAAAAAAATATTAAAAACTAAAAAATAATGCAATTATACTCCAGTGGTGGAAAAGATGGAAAAACATGCTATTTAAGGCAGCGTTTACTGGGAAATTTAATTATAAAGCCATGTGGTAAAGCAAAAAAGAACATGTCCAGGGTCCAAGCACTATATATAGGGACCGGCAGAGGTTGTCTTGGGGCAACCAGAGAATATGGTAGCCAGGACTGAGATGATGTGAGGAACCTGAGTGCTATGGTGCTCTGATGGTAGAGGTGGGCTTAAGGAGGTGTCTATAAGTTGCATGGAAGCCAACATGGTGAGGCATGGTTCTTGGGGAGCAGATGAGACTAGATTGGGGTATTTGGGGTCTAAACATAGGGTTCGGGTAGCTTGTGAAGATGTCCATACTGGTGGAGCGGAGCGCGATACAGCCAGAGATCAACTGGGTCAAATACTGTTTTGGCATCAGAAGCTCTGCTAGAAAGAATGCTTAGAAGCAGATGTATGAGGTCATAAGTTGGCGTGCGTAAGAGTGCTGCCCGGCAAAGTCAATACTCACAAGCATTTAGTATTAACAGTATGACTTCATCGTTCAACATAACCACGAATAAATAAGGTTCCACGATTCAGGACACCTTTTAATTTAAGAGCAGGGGAACAGATATTAAAGACAGGAGTCTACGGTCTCTGGATACATTTCTGGATTGTCCACATTGTCAATACGCTTAGACCACCAGGACAACTCAGAAAGGTCTCAAAAATAGGGATCGTCCGCACCCCACTGTAAGTTGCCTGCAATTGTACATATTATATACCAACGGGTTTTTTATTGACTGCATCTGGAGTGTAAATAATTCATAGTAACCAAGCACAATGTATGTTTATTATGCATTCTGTGTGAAATACCAATAAAGATGTTTTTTTTCTCATCCAGTCCCATGACTATTAATGCTAAATTAAGAAGTCTTGAAATACGTCCCTTGGGATAAAGCAGAAAGTTGTGCGTGGATAGACCCGGATCTGCTGATCGATCAGCTGTTTAGGGCCCCCATTAGTGAAAAGTAATTAATTGTTTATTATAATTCTAATAATCATTCTTTTTTGCCAATCCCACTGTCATAAAGAGGATATCCAAATATGAATAAAATCACCAAAATCTCTAAAGCTCCAGTGATTCATGGTGGGAGATTCACATCAGCCGCACTTTTTTATTCTAATAGATGAACGCATTCATGTCTGTAAAATGGTTTATCTTATCAAAGAATACAGGCAATGAATGCAAATCTTTACTTTGTAATTATTATTATTATTATCAATTATTGTTATTTATTGATTGATTGCATCATATCCCACAGCGATGTACAATGGATAAACAAGCAGCACATAACAAAACAATTTTGAGCTTTTAAAAAATGACAGTTTGTATTAGTTATCCATTTCATATACAACTAAAAATTATTTTGCTTTTCTGGGTCTAATTAGTCTGATTCTATTATTAAAACATTCAGAAAATATCCTGCTGGTATCTAGTAACTAAGCCCTGCTCACAGCACCAAGCTCCTACTATTATGTCATAGAATCTTTGTGATGTCATTGTTGATACCCATGTAAGCGCAAGTCAGACAAAGCTTTCCATCAGTAGAGCAGCAGGTGGTCAGGAGTACTCTACAGATCTAGCTTTGGTACCATTGCTCTTAGCGAGTTCTTCAGGAGATTAACCATGGATGAGGGATATGATGAGGTAGGAATAGTTTAGGCCGGATTTCATTTCTACACAAAGATTATTTCTATGAAGATATCAAAATGTGAAGAAAGAGATGTTTTATGTTCTTTCTATTTGCAGGCAAACTATTTCACAACACCTCCACAGTTTGGTGAGGAAGGCCTTTCTGTCCTTACCATCACTGAAGGTGGCATTTTCATAACCACCTATATGGACGATGGCTTTTCCATCATGAACATTTCATACTACGGTGTTTTCATCTATACCGTTAATGTCTACGGCATTTCCATCACGACCATTACCAGAGATGGCGTTTCCATCATTACCATCGCCGGTGATGGAGAGGAGGAGGAGGATGATACTGGATATTACCCCGAGCCTCCTCCCTTGGAAGAAATAGAGACTCCCTGGGCCCATACGGTCAGTTCTTAGGTTCTGTTTAAATAATTTACTAATGATTTAATTTTATAAATGTAATTCAATATTTAGAATTCATGATAATTTTAAGAAAAAGATGATTTACCTTCTTTCTATTCACAGGCCAATAACCTCCCAACTCCTAACCCATTTGGCTTTGAGGAGGAGGACTGTTACATCATAATGCCAGATGAGGATGAGGATGAGGAGGAAGAGGAAGACGGGGAGGAGGAAGAATTGGTGGAGGACAATGACCTCCCGACTCCTAACCCATTTGGCTTTGAGGAGGAGGACTGTTACATCTTTATGC
>VKOC01049291.1:0-13579 GCA_009364415.1 Spea multiplicata
AATACGCACTGCCAACTGGACCAGTCCCTGGTGTCTCACATTGGCATGCACGTTTTTGCTGAGACTCTGGTGATGGTGTTGTTATTGCTGCATCTCGCCCTACAGCACGTGATCTACTATAACAGTAAATCACCACAAACACCAGAGCACATAGCAGCGTGATAGTCAGGGGCACTATGGCAATGGAGAGTGCTTCTGGCTGGTTAAAAGCACAGTCATCCATGATCCAATGATCCACCTAAAAGTAGAAGCAGATAAGGTGGTTAGTGTTTCGAACAAGGATAACATGTGTGCGTGTTGGGGGAACCTAACTAAAGATTATAACTCATCTAAGAAATTATTTTCATGGGCCTATATAGAGCTCTTAGCATGATCCCCTGCAACTACATAGCATGTTCATGGCATGTAAAAAAAAATGTAATGTAAAGGTAATAATGTATTGAGGTGTGGTGAGGAAATTTACATTTTGTTCTAAAGCCACTTGAATCTCTCACGACAGCTTAAAGTAACAAAGACAAGGAGGGTTAAAAGGGGTGAAGAGTAACAATATTGCATAACCAGTATCATAAGCATAAAGTGAAGAAGCCGCCAGTAACCCAGACCGTATTCTTCTTACCTCATAGTGCCACTCAGCTTCTGATGGGTCACATTCACAAATTGGAAGATTCTGGATCCAGTTTTTAATGGTCTGTAAGAGAAGCAGTGATTAGCATAGAATAACATCACAGAGTTTACTTGACTAAGATCTCCTGACCAGGCTCCAGAGATAATATGTAACAATATCTGATAACATGGAAAAATACAGTAAGGCCTGCAGTGCTCTATAAGCAGGATAAACTTACATAAACCTTACATTTTCTATATGTATCGCAGTTTAACCCATTTCTGCTACTGCGATATCAAACAGTAATATTACTCACCAACAGAAAACATCCACTAGAAAAAAATTGAAAGTTCAGGAGGAATATGAGTAAAAGCATTCTCATCTTCATCTCTCTCAGTAGAAAGTGAATTCTACTAACACTAGCTGCTCCTTAGATAGCCACACATCAGTGACATCACAAAGGGGTATGATGTAATTTGGAACAATTGGCTGCATTGTGACTGCGTGTAGGTGTCCAAAATCTGAAACTCATGGCAGGAAAATACAAAATCCCAGCCGTAGATATTCATGAAGCCTAAATGTTTATTTCCTGTATAAACCCTTTTGTGCACTAGTGCATGTTTATATTTCTGCATTGTATTCAAATCTCCTGCTTCTACTCAGAGGCTGTGCCATTTATCTACCACCATCTCAGTAAAGTATAACTTCCTTACAAAGCATCTCATCTGACATTGCAAAGGGAATGGAGCAAAACAGTATTGTCTGTATTTTTATTTTCTTATATGTTTTCTAAATACACTCAAAAATATAATGGTTAGAAAGCATTCCCCTTTTAACCCCTTATTTACTATTTATATCCCATTTTTAAATACACTGAAAAATATAATGGCTAGTAACATTTTTTACCCCTTATTTACTATATATATCCCAGTTTAACCCATTTCTACTCAGTATTTTTTGGGTGTTACTGAGATATCAAACAGTAATATTACTCACCAACAGAAAACATCCACTAGAAAAAAATTGAAAGTTCAGGAGGAATATGAGTAAGAGCATTCTCATCTTCATCTCTCTCAGTAGAAAGTGAATTTTACTGACACCAGCTGCTTCTTAGATAGCCAGACATCAGTGACATCACAAAGGGGTATGATGTCATTTGGAACAATCGACTGCGTGCAGGTGTCCAAAATCTGATACTCATGGCAGGAAAATACAAAATCCCAGCCGTAGATATTCATGAAGCCTAAATGTTTGTTATTTCTTGTAATGTATAAACCCTTTTGTGCACTCGTATTAAAAGTGCAGTAAGAAAGACATCACACTGGATTTCCAGGAAAATCTCTTTCTGTTCAGAAATAAAAGTATGTTACTGGAGTATGGTTTGGCTTTTTGTTAACATTGTGAAAGCTCATGAGATGTTTATTACCAGTGGTGTCTCCAGCAATCATATTTAGGAGGGGATGGGGGGCAGGGACATAAGTAGAGGGACAATTACAAAATATATATATATACACTTACTGGTCACTTCATTAGGTACGTCGGTTAAATTGCTTGTTAACACAAATAGCTGATCAGCCAATCACATGGCAGCAACTCAGTGCAGTTAGATCTGTAGACTTTGTGGTAAAGACAACTTCCTGAAGTTACAACCGAGCACCAGAATGGGGAAGAAATGTAAGTGACTTTGAACGTGGCATGGTATGCAGAATACCATCTCTGAACGCACAACATCCATGTATTGGCTGCTTGTGTTTGATAGGAGTGTGATTACTATATTCAGGGCCGGCCTTAGGTGTTCAGGCGCCCTGTGAGGACTACTCCTCTTGCGCACCTCCCCCATCCCACAAAATAGAAAGGAAAAAAATCTTGTAACAAACAGCTAGTTTTAATTAAAGATTATTTATGTGCAAGTGCAAACAAGTACCATAATATATAACTGGAAACACTGGTAACATTAAAATACATGAAACATAAGAAAAAAACAGCTAATCTTTGACACAAAAACATTTTTTTAAATACTGAAAAAAATTGGACCCCAGAAAGCATTTCCTTGGGCCCCGCTCCACGCTCCCGCACCCAAAAAAAATATTTGCCACACTGACTGCAGATTAGGGGTTGAGTCGGCGCAGTCTTCCCACTATCTGACTACTGTGACTTTGAGAGGTCCTGAAAACACCTTTCATTTAACCCTTTCCGTGCACTGATTTAACCACCAGCCTTTGTGAAACTTTATGGTAGTAATTTGTATTTTTTTCACACAGGTTGTACTTCAGGTATAAATGTACTGCTCCTGGTATATATCCATGTCAAAGAACACCCCAATATGTGCTCAGTAACATCTCCTGAGCACAGTGATACCCCACATGCATAAGTTATTTGGTAAAAGGTAAAAGGACACCTTTGTGAGGTGTGTATTTTTTGGCCATTTAGACATCTGATCCTACTGCCCCCAAGTCCATATTTGGGACATCTTTGAACCCGGCCAATTCAATTTACCCCATCAAATCATACATTTTTTCGTACTAGACACCCTATGGGCATTTGTAATGCCAATATTTTAACTCTTTCCATGCGGGAATTATTGTGAAGATAAAGAATTGTAGGACTTGCTTATTAAAAACTTTTTTTTGGTGGGGATTTTTACGTTACCATATTTTTTACATTTTTTGTTTAACATTTGTGAACAATAATTTTTTTTAAAAAAATGTGCTTTTTTTTGTTTTTTTTTCCTAATCACTCTGATTAGTGAGCTGGGCTCCATTGACCTTGCATGGTTGGATGCAGTAAAAAAATGTTTAAAAACTGGAATTCTACGTGAAATGCATTCAACCTGCTGGAGGAGCTCGAGAGTTCTCAAGAGGGTTATTGTTAATGCCATCCTGTGAGTGGCGGCAAAGGTCATTTACAGGATGGCACTTGTGGTTACTCTGCGGAGGTAGGGGGGTAGTCGAGGAATGTCAGCAACACAGTTTATGCTTAGGAAGCGATTGCACTAATTTTTAGCATTGCACTAATTCTACGACACGTATGTATAATCCTGTGGTCATGCTCTGGCGCATCGTTTCTACTGTCTGTGCACGTGGTACTTAACATTGCTTATCTTGTTTTGGGCTCTGGACGCGGCTCTCCCATGTTGTGCTACCTTCTCTGGGGGTTTCCACCGTCCTCCATCAAGTACCGAGCAACCTTTTCTAACGTTCAGCTTTTTCTACGCACCTACGCACTTTCAATGTATTGTCCCCTCTTAAGTTATTCTCTATCAATGCCAACGGCCTCAACACCCCCCATAAGAGGAGGATGTTTCTTTTAGACGCAAAACAGGCCCATGCCCAAATTCTGTGTGTACAGGAGACCCATCTGAAACGTTCACAACCCTCTCGCATTTACTCTAAAGATTTTCCATGGCAATTTCATTCCATGGCCTCATCTTGCAGGGCCGGGGTCTCTATTCTTATCTCCCGACATGTATCTTTTCAACTTCTGGACCAACTGGTGGACCCCCAGGGACGGTTTTTGTGTCTCAACTGCATCATCAACACTATCACTTACACACTAGTTGCTTTTTACACACCTAATACATCTCAATTACTTTTTTTCAGAAGCTGCTTCGTAAAGCTCCGTCGTGTGGCAGCCTTGTCTCGTCCCCAGTTTATTTACTCGGCCTCGGGCCCTTTACAATCTTTCTGACGACATTCAAACTCCCCAACCCACTCATGATGTTATTAATCGATATTTAGATTCACTGACTCTTCCTACACTTAATACTGACATGATCCGCACCCTGGAATCCCCATTGGAGATTGAAGAGATTCGGGCTGTGCTCTCTCAGCTCAAGGCTAAGTCTGCCCCTGGCCCGGATGGTTTTTCTAGTCATTACTATAGAACTTTTTTTTCGATTCTAGGTCCGCACATTTTAACACTTTTTCGTTCCTTTATGTCCACTGGCACCATTCCGTCAGAAAACTTACACGCCCACATCATTACCTTACCTAAACCGGGTAAATCCCCTGACAAATGTGCACATTTTCGTCCGATCTCTCTCCTTAATACGGATGTTAAGCTTTATGCCAAAATCATTGCTAATCGACATTCTCTACTGTTACCTTCTCTCCTTCACAACGATCAGGTGGGCTTCGTTCGGCAACGTCAGGCAGTGGACAATACCCGTAAGTTTCTGGCTTTTTCTTGGGACGCAGCGAGAACCTCTACCCCTGGCCTTTTCATTTCTTTTGATGCAGAAAAGGCCTTCAATCGTTTACATTGGGTTTTTCTTTCCTCGGTTCTTCACAAGTATGCCTTTCCTCCTTCTGTGATTCGAACTATTATGGCTTTGTACTCTACACTTTCGGCCTCGGTTAACTTCTATGGTTTTCTTTCTGCTCCTTTCTCTATTTCCAATGGGACGAGGCAGGGCTGCCCCCTTTCCCCACTGCTATATATCCTTGCCTTGGAGCCTTTGGCCCACAAGATCCGGTCCGATCCCCTTATTACTGGTTTTTCGGGTCAGGGTGGTGACTCTTCTGTTCTCGGCTTGTTTGCGGATGATATACTTGCGGCCATTACGAACCCTTCCTCCTCTTTACCAGCGCTACTAGGGCACTTTGACCACTACGCCCAAGTTTCTTATCACAAGCTCAATATTAGTAAGACACAGGCTATGCCTTTAAATTTGCCTCTCTCCCTTTCTTGTTCCCTTCGATCTTCTTATGAGTTCGATTGGAGGAGGGACTTTATCTCTTACCTAGGGATTAAGATCCCTAAAAATTTGGCTAAACTCAATACGCTTAACGTATTTCAAACATGGAAATCCATCCAAGGTGAGCTCCAGACCTGGCGTTCGTTTGATCTCTCCCCTGGTTTGGTAGGATAGCCTCGGTTAAAATGATGGTCCTCCCCAAGTTGTTGTATGTGTTCAGAGCAGTCCCGATTGTCGTACCACATAGTTTTTTTACACAAGTACAACACACATTAAACGAATTTATTAACACAGGAAGGAGATCGAGGATCTCGAAGCAAGCTTTTTTCACACCGTGCTTCAAAGGTGGTTTGGGGGTGCCTGATATTGAAGCGTACTATAGGGCCGCTATACTTTCCCAGGCGATTGTCTTTCATTCCAGGGAGGATCTTCCTAGCTGGGTGCCTCTAGAAAATTCTATGTTAGCCCCATTCTCAGTGAGTCAATTACTTTGGTTGTCCCCTCGTCTTCGTCCCAAACTCCCTCCCCTACCTCCAACCACGGTATGCACGTTCCACGTCTGGTCTAAATTGTCACGGTTCTTACCTGTTTTATCCTCCATCACGAGGGCCACCCCGCTAACTTCACTTATGTGCCTCATCCCAGACTTAGATGTCCATTCTTGGAATTTTTTCCATCCCCTATGTGTGGGAGATCTGTTCCACAAACACGACATATGTACATTCACTGACATACAAACACGCTTTTCAATCCCGACACGTGATTTTTATAAATATCTCCAGATCAGACACCTATTAACCTCCCGCTCTGCCTCTCCCCCGGTTGATATTGTTTCATCTCATCCTATAATTCGCTTGTGTTGCAGGTCCTCTCCTAAAAGAGGTATGCTCTCCATCTGTTACTCTGCGCTCATATGCCGCTTATGGGATCACAAGCTTCCACATATGTTTGCCTGGGAGAAGGAACTTGGCTCCTCTTTTCCACTGGAAAGATGGTTGGCCGCTGAGGAAGCCATGAGAGGGGTCACACACTGCACTAACCACCTTGAATTGCAGAAAAAAATTACATGCAGGTGGTATCTCACCCCACTTCGCCTTTCCCATTTATTCCCCTCCAGCTCATCTACATGTTGGAAGGGATGCCAGGGTGTCGGTTCCATGCTCCATGTTTGGTGTCTGTGTCCTTCTATATTATCCACCTGGCGAAAGTTATTTACGTTCATCTCCTCCTCTTTGGGGGTGTACCTACCCCTCGAACCAGAGATAGCTCTCTTACATATGTTCCCAGATTATGTGGATTCCCCGACGCGCAAACTTATTATTCACATTTTTCTGGCCATAAAATCCCTCATAGCCCGATATTGGAAATCACCCACTACACCTCACATGTCAGACATTCATGCAATACTGGATAAGGTACATATTTTTGAAAAATTTTCTTTTATTAACGAGCTGCAGCTTCCCTTATATGACAAAATATGGTCCCCATGGCTTCAACATAGATCGGAGCTGTGCTGGCGCTCTTAGTTCATAATATTCTGGGTTATGGTATGGAGAGTCTCGTCCAGTCCACATGATCTTGTAATGTTTACTTTATTGTTGTCATTGTTACACTTGTTTCATGTTTCAGTGGCAAACGCATCTCTGCCGCTTGTGCCTCTAGGGGCCTGAGACCATCGTGTCCACTTCTCACGAACGCCTTTTCCGCATATCACTAAACCGCAGCACCTTGTCATTGGAACATTTTTCTTTCCTTTTGTTCTTGCACTATGTGTACTCTGTTCTGTACATGGATATATTGTCTTCATATGTATGGATCCGCAGTGACTCCTTGTTCAACAGTATGAAACGTTTTCCTTTAAGTGTCTGTACACCCTGCTTGATTCTATCGAAATGTAACATCTATTATATGATGTAAGCACTATGATGTATTCATGCTGTTTTTTTTCTCTTACTTTTGTACTGCGTTTTCATACGTCCTGCTATGTAAAATACAAAATACTAAAAAATTTTAAGTTCAAAAAAATAATGTATGGAAACATGGCATAGCAGGTATAGATCAAAAGAATAACACACAAACCCAGTTTTGCTGGTAAAGATCAATTGAAAATCACATGTTAACTCAGCATTGAAGGTATAGATCAAAAAAACAGAATCAGACATACAAATCCTGGAAACATAGGATAGCAGATACAGATCAACAGAATAACAAAAAACCCAGCTTTGCAGGTTTTAATCAACTGGAAATCACATATAAACTCGGCATTAAAAAAAAAATAAAAAAATTACAGACACAGATCACAGGTTGCACACCCTGGGGTCCACATAGAACTTGACAAGCACCCAGATTGCACACACAATTTCTCCCTTTTCACTTTCTTTCTTTCCCCTTTGCAGTTCACTTAGCCTGCTGAAGTCCTGCAGTGGGAGCGCAAGGGCTCTGTCTCGCTGCTCTGCTACAGAGCGTGCTGCTTCACTGCCGAGTGCCGGAATATGATGTCATATTCTGGCGCTCAGCATGAAATGCAAGCACCGCGACCAGCACTGAGGTGAGTGGTAGCGGGGAGAAAAGGGCGCTAAGCAGTTGCTCAATACTTTTTCATGAGCGACTGCTCGGTGCCCCGCTCCCTACCTTTGATGGCCAAGCCTTGCTTTCTGCTCCCGGGGCAGCATCACCGCTCACCCCCTAGAGATAAGCCACTGCAACCTGTTACTACCAAGGTGTACCTAATAAAGTGGGCAGTGAGTGTATATAGAAACATAGAAAGTGACGACAGATAAAAACCATTTGGCCCATCCAGTCTGCCCAACCTCTGAATACTTTCTTTAGTTTCTGGCCTTATTTTATATCTAGCTTAGCCTTATGCCTATCCCAGGCTTGCTTAAACGCTTTCACTGTATTTACATCTACCACTTATGCTGGAAGGCTATTCCATGTATCCACTAACCACTAGCATTTCCTGCTACTCTACCTATCCTACGTCTATATATCAAGCTGTATTTCCCCTCTACCCCCTCTGCCAGCATTATTTCCTTTCCATACCCTCCCGCAGCAAATTCCCTTACCTCCCTGTCCCTTCCTCTGCACTTCTCCCAGTCAGCGCTATGCCAGATATGATGTCATATCTGGTGTGATGCTAATTGGCAGAAGTGCAGTGGATAACGGGGGATCTGTGCAGATTGAGCTCAGCAAGGGTGAGGCGGACTATCAAGTCATTTTTCTTGATCCATCTAATTCAGGATGCTAGAGTTGTCTTTATTAATATAATAATATATTGATGTTCTAATATATCTCCATTTGTTACAGGTTATATATATAACATGACAACATCTGGTTGAATTTGAACACCTGGATTAGCAGCGGTTCCTGTTCAAAATTCCATTTCGGAATATTCACACTAAGTTATCATTTACAGCGGCGCCTGCATTCACAGTATACAATTATTGTTATTAGTATTTTTTTACTTTATTGGTTTGGAGTGAAGTACTATTATTATTTTTTTATTTATATATATTTTTTGCACATATTGATTTTTTCTGATTGTGTTATGAGAATTTGTCATCTTCACTTAAAATCATGGATGGAACATGTATACTTTATATTATAAATTGCTACTGTCACTTTAGATGTTTCACTTTCAGCAATGTGAAATCCTGCCTATGTAATTAATTTATAATGTAATTAATTTGCACGTGTATTCAATTTCTACCTGTATTTGTATTTATCTGACACTTTATGGCTTGATAATGACCTCTAGGGGTCAAAGCGTTGCCACTGCTTGTGTGTCGACATTAAAACACCTTACAACTTGAAGTGCTGAGCCTGTTTCTTTGTTATTAAGGGTCGTGGTGGAGCCCGGCTCATGCACCTGTTGATTGTTTTGGTGCTGCTGACTACCTCTATTATTGGTACACATATAAATGAGCATCCATCTCACTTTTAGCTCACTAATTAAAACTTTATTTGAACATTTAGGTGTTCCAAGTAATAAAAGAGGAAGCTCTGCAAAGGAGAGCAGAGGGTGACTTGTATCCAGCAGAAAGATGGTTTGTGTCTGGATAGATCACAGATGGTAACTACTCTCGGATGATTCTGCAGCACAGGCAGAACCCTAGGAGCTTTTGGAAAAATCTTCTCATCCTGCAGGCAAACCTCTGTTTCCTGACCCCCTCGTCTGCTGTTACAGGTGTTGGGCGCACATGCGCAGTGGTTTTTACAGTGTGCATCTTCTTTGTCTTTGGCTCTTTAATGCTCTCTGTGGATGGCTTAGAGAGAGATTCCGTTTCTATCTTCACTGGAGCCAGTTCTGAAGAGCTGTTTGCACTGCCTTCGATATCCCTGCGCAAGCCACAATGACATTTTGCTGGGGCATAGGTCTTTGGGGGCCATCGGTTCTTCTTATATAGTTCCAGGAGGGCTTCTTCAAGCAACTCCTCCACATTTCCAGTCTTGACAATGTTGTTGTTTTTGTCAATGAACTGGAGCCGCATCAATGGAGTTGCCAGAATCCTTCTGTCGATTGAACCGATCGATTTAAAATACGCACTGCCAACTGGACCAGTTCTGTCGCCAAAACGCTCGGCGCTCCCTGGTGTCCCACATTGGCATGCACGTTTTTGCTGAGGCTCTGGTGATGGTGTTGTTATTTCTGCGTCCACATTTCCAGTCTTGACAATGTTGTTGTTATCAATGAACTGGGGCCGCATCAATGGAGTTGCCAGAGCCTTTTTGTCAATTGCGCCGATCGATTTAAAATACGCACTGCCAACTGGACCAGTCCCTGGTGTCTCACATTGGCATGCACGTTTTTGCTGAGACTCTGGTGATGGTGTTGTTATTGCTGCATCTCGCCCTACAGCACGTGATCTACTATAACAGTAAATCACCACAAACACCAGAGCACATAGCAGCGTGATAGTCAGGGGCACTATGGCAATGGAGAGTGCTTCTGGCTGGTTAAAAGCACAGTCATCCATGATCCAATGATCCACCTAAAAGTAGAAGCAGATAAGGTGGTTAGTGTTTCGAACAAGGATAACATGTGTGCGTGTTGGGGGAACCTAACTAAAGATTATAACTCATCTAAGAAATTATTTTCATGGGCCTATATAGAGCTCTTAGCATGATCCCCTGCAACTACATAGCATGTTCATGGCATGTAAAAAAAAATGTAATGTAAAGGTAATAATGTATTGAGGTGTGGTGAGGAAATTTACATTTTGTTCTAAAGCCACTTGAATCTCTCACGACAGCTTAAAGTAACAAAGACAAGGAGGGTTAAAAGGGGTGAAGAGTAACAATATTGCATAACCAGTATCATAAGCATAAAGTGAAGAAGCCGCCAGTAACCCAGACCGTATTCTTCTTACCTCATAGTGCCACTCAGCTTCTGATGGGTCACATTCACAAATTGGAAGATTCTGGATCCAGTTTTTAATGGTCTGTAAGAGAAGCAGTGATTAGCATAGAATAACATCACAGAGTTTACTTGACTAAGATCTCCTGACCAGGCTCCAGAGATAATATGTAACAATATCTGATAACATGGAAAAATACAGTAAGGCCTGCAGTGCTCTATAAGCAGGATAAACTTACATAAACCTTACATTTTCTATATGTATCGCAGTTTAACCCATTTCTGCTACTGCGATATCAAACAGTAATATTACTCACCAACAGAAAACATCCACTAGAAAAAAATTGAAAGTTCAGGAGGAATATGAGTAAAAGCATTCTCATCTTCATCTCTCTCAGTAGAAAGTGAATTCTACTAACACTAGCTGCTCCTTAGATAGCCACACATCAGTGACATCACAAAGGGGTATGATGTAATTTGGAACAATTGGCTGCATTGTGACTGCGTGTAGGTGTCCAAAATCTGAAACTCATGGCAGGAAAATACAAAATCCCAGCCGTAGATATTCATGAAGCCTAAATGTTTATTTCCTGTATAAACCCTTTTGTGCACTAGTGCATGTTTATATTTCTGCATTGTATTCAAATCTCCTGCTTCTACTCAGAGGCTGTGCCATTTATCTACCACCATCTCAGTAAAGTATAACTTCCTTACAAAGCATCTCATCTGACATTGCAAAGGGAATGGAGCAAAACAGTATTGTCTGTATTTTTATTTTCTTATATGTTTTCTAAATACACTCAAAAATATAATGGTTAGAAAGCATTCCCCTTTTAACCCCTTATTTACTATTTATATCCCATTTTTAAATACACTGAAAAATATAATGGCTAGTAACATTTTTTACCCCTTATTTACTATATATATCCCAGTTTAACCCATTTCTACTCAGTATTTTTTGGGTGTTACTGAGATATCAAACAGTAATATTACTCACCACCAGAAAACATCCACTAGAAAAAAATTGAAAGTTCAGGAGGAATATGAGTAAGAGCATTCTCATCTTCATCTCTCTCAGTAGAAAGTGAATTTTACTAACACCAGCTGCTCCTTAGATAGCCAGACATCAGTGACATCACAAAGGGGTATGATGTCATTTGGAACAATTGACTGCGTGTAGGTGTCCAAAATCTGAAACTCATGGCAGGAAAATACAAAATCCCAGCCGTAGATATTCATGAAGCCTAAATGTTTGTTATTTCTTGCAATGTATAAACCCTTTTGTGCACTCGTATTAAAAGTGCAGTAAGAAAGACATCACACTGGATTTCCAGGAAAATCTCTTTCTGTTCAGAAATAAAAGTATGTTACTGGAGTATGGTGTGGCTTTTTGTTAACATTGTGAAAGCTCATGAGATGTTTATTACCAGTGGTGTCTCCAGCAATCATATTTAGGAGGGGATGGGGGGCAGGGACATAAGTAGAGGGACAATTACAAAATATATATATATACACTTACTGGTCACTTCATTAGGTACGTCGGTTAAATTGCTTGTTAACACAAATAGCTGATCAGCCAATCACATGGCAGCAACTCAGTGCAGTTAGATCTGTAGACTTTGTGGTAAAGACAACTTCCTGAAGTTACAACCGAGCACCAGAATGGGGAAGAAATGTAAGTGACTTTGAACGTGGCATGGTATGCAGAATACCATCTCTGAACGCACAACATCCATGTATTGGCTGCTTGTGTTTGATAGGAGTGTGATTACCGTATTCAGGGCCGGCCTTAGGTGTTCAGGCGCCCTGTGAGGACTACTCCTCTTGCGCACCTCCCCCATCCCACAAAATAGAAAGGAAAAAAATCTTGTAACAAACAGCTAGTTTTAATTAAAGATTATTTATGTGCAAGTGCAAACAAGTACCATAATATATAACTGGAAACACTGGTAACATTAAAATACATGAAACATAAGAAAAAAACAGCTAATCTTTGACACAAAAACATTTTTTTAAATACTGAAAAAAATTGGACCCCAGAAAGCATTTCCTTGGGCCCCGCTCCACGCTCCCGCACCCAAAAAAAATATTTGCCACACTGAGTGCAGATTAGGGGTTGAGGCGGCGCAGTCTTCCCACTATCTGACTACTGTGACTTTGAGAGGTCCTGAAAACACCTTTCATTTAACCCTTTCCGTGCACTGATTTAACCACCAGCCTTTGTGAAACTTTATGGTAGTAATTTGTATTTTTTTCACACAGGTTGTACTTCAGGTATAAATGTACTGCTCCTGGTATATATCCATGTCAAAGAACACCCCAATATGTGCTCAGTAACATCTCCTGAGCACAGTGATACCCCACATGCATAAGTTATTTGGTAAAAGGTAAAAGGACACCTTTGTGAGGTGTGTATTTTTTGGCCATTTAGACATCTGATCCTACTGCCCCCAAGTCCATATTTGGGACATCTTTGAACCCGGCCAATTCAATTTACCCCATCAAATCATACATTTTTTCGTACTAGACACCCTATGGGCATTTGTAATGCCAATATTTTAACTCTTTCCATGCGGGAATTATTGTGAAGATAAAGAATTGTAGGACTTGCTTATTAAAAACTTTTTTTTGGTGGGGATTTTTACGTTACCATATTTTTTACATTTTTTGTTTAACATTTGTGAACAATAATTTTTTTTAAAAAAATGTGCTTTTTTTTGTTTTTTTTTCCTAATCACTCTGATTAGTGAGCTGGGCTCCATTGACCTTGCATGTTGGATGCAGTAAAAAAATGTATAAAAACTGGAATTCTACGTGAAATGCATTCAACCTGCTGGAGGAGCTCGAGAGTTCTCAAGAGGGTTATTGTTAATGCCATCCTGTGAGTGGCGGCAAAGGTCATTACAGGATGGCACTTGTGGTT
>VKOC01049300.1:0-28785 GCA_009364415.1 Spea multiplicata
TATTGTGAATCATTGCCACATGTGTTAAAAATATTAAGTGTTAAATTAAAAATAATTGATTGGTCAAACTATAATTTCCCTGAAATTAAAATTATATTTTTTTTACAGATGAGCGGACAGACTCCTCCCGTGAAAATATAAACAGGGGGCACCTCGGCACACTGTTCTTTCCTGGGGAACCACTTGAGTTAGCACTGGCCTTGGGTGTCATGACTTCCTTAATGTATCCCCCCCCCCACGTTCCTTTTTCCCTATCTTCTTGTAATTCTTAGATTTCGTAATAATCTTTCTTCCCATTTTATTTTTCTTCTTTTCTCTCCTTCCTTCTCCCTCAATCACTTTTTCTCTATTTCCGCTTCTCCCTTTCTTTCCATTTTTTTTCTTATCCATCCTCTAATTTCCTTCTTATTCTTTCTGTATTTAATCAGTATTTAAATTCTCCTTCTCTTCTAATCTCTTCCATCTTTCTCCTAGTCCAATCTTTGTTCCCTCCTATTGCTTTCGATTTTCCCCTCTCTCTCCCTATACCAAGGTCCTTCTTAATATTTCTCTACTTTATCATGACAGATGTAGCTTCGACTCACGGGCCAGGCTCGGCTCAGTTGCTCAATTAAATAAAACACCAACACACAAGATGGGTTTGAAAAGGCCACAGCCGTTTTATTTAACAGTCATTGTCCTGTAAAACCTGAAATAATAAACATAGATGCGTTAACAGAGACAATGACGTAACCAAAACCAACCTAGCTTGCCAAGTTATCCAGGTACCATACCACACACCAATTTTGGGAGGGGACATACCAGGATGCCCCAACCCGGACCTGAGGTTCCGAGCACCACTCCTTGCAAGGAACCTCCCACCGGTTATGACCACCAATGATCATACCACCACATTAACCCCTTGGATACCTGGCAAGCTACCGCCCACGACTGTGACGAATGCAGCAACGCCACTCCACAAACTCAACCGCATAAGGGGAGGGAGGGTTAAACAAAATGGATCCTTACCCCTGTGATCACCAAACTTAAATCTCCTCCGACAAAAACTCCTCCCCTAAAATCCACAATTCTTGCCTTAGCCTAGCCCTGCTCAGCACTCTGTCAGGCCCCACTCTAGTCCATTCTGGCCCCCGTGGGCTTCAAACTATCCTTCTCTCCTTCTCCCTCCCTCTGGCTCTGTTTATCTTTCCCACAGCCTGATCTTGTCTCACTTTCTCACCGTTCTCCTAGTGTTTCAATATTAATAACTCTGGCCCCCGAGGCAGGCATCGTCCAAATGTTTAGAAATTTCACTACCCTCATTAACCCCCCTGCGGCCTAATTACTCAGCCTAATTATACCTCTGATTTATTACCGACCCGACGACTAAGCCACTTGTTAAAGCGTCAGGGAAAGCAAGACAAGTATTACAAAAACATGCGGTTGAATTAATATATTTATTTGTGGTTTTATGATTTTTCCATAAGCACAAAATACAAAAGTAAGTGATTTCAGCGTTTTCCTTTGTTGTTGCGGCTTCACATTTCAAACACGTGAGACCGGATGGAGATGCTGATTTTTTTTCTTCTATTTTTGAGCGCCTGGTAATTTTCACCCATACATATGCAGACAAGGAAAATATGCATGTTGCGCATGTTCACCGGCTCATGAACTATGCGTGTTATAATGCCGATGAAGAGGCACGTGCCGATGTTAATGGGAATACAAGCTCTCTCTGTGAATACGAATGGTTAATGGTTAAGTCTTCCCATAGACCACCAGCCATTGAGAGCTACATCCCACGTCTGTAATAACCGCCATCCTATGTCCTATGTCCTGAGTGGGACTGCTCATGATATTCTTTTCATCCTTTCTTTATATAAAGCAAATTCGCATTATTATGACTTTCAGTTTCTGATTTGATCACCTAGAGCTTCTCGTGTGATTGTTTACGAAGTAGCGATTGTCTTCTCAATGTCTCCTCTTCGTCTTGCTCTTTCTCTCTTCTCTCTCCCAGGCATTCGTCCAATTCCTGTCAGAGGTTCCTGATGAAACCTGCAATATTCTTATTCTGCTGACATAAATCACCGTAAATGTTTGGCTAGCTTCCCTTAATTGCCATCGTTTTAGAATTCCACTCCCAAGGAGACACTCGTGGAGACTCACAGTCCATATCCGTGATACAAGTGAAATTAAGTCAACGAGGATCTGTATGTTACATTATAAACTCATCTCAGCCAGTGAGTAACCTACCTTGTCCTTGTGTCATGGGATATCAATACTATATTAAAGCCTGTTGTCTATGCTGGGCAAAGGTGGATCATGTGGTCTAAGAGCAGTTATTAGAGGGGCGCCCTCCTCAATTTCATCATTAAGTAAAGAACCAGATGATAGATCATGCAGTTAGATCTTGGTTAGGCCCCAACAGAGATACTTTGGGGTTATAAAAGGAGGAGAATCTATTAGGCCAGCTTGCTAGCAACTCTTCATTGAGTCCATCAATTTTAGACTTTGCCCCATAGCCAAGTTTCTAGCCACAGGATCATTCTTTAGTTGTCCACCGGTGTACTTGCCTGTGCCTTCAGGTACGGCGCATTGACGGCAACATGGGCTCTGCTCTGATGGCAGCACTAGTTGGAATCAATATGTCCATCACGCCCCAGCTTGTGCATGTCTACAGCAGGAGGCCTCGTCTTCACAGAAGAAGCCAAGAGGAGTTATTGGTGGACAAACTAAATGATATGCCCTCCTATAGCTACGGCCTTAAATGTTTAACAAAGGAGTATGTATGGAGAATGTGGAAGAGAGGGGCATCTATTGGGAAAATACAAGGGAAATAGTTTAAAGTGTAACATGACCGTCAGAAACTATGAAGCACATCATCATGGTGCTATCAACATTACCACATTTCAAATAGAAATTCCCAATTATTTTATCCCCAATATCAGAATAAAAATAGATTTTTCAACACATATTTGGTGTTTGAGCCGGGAAAGACCCCCAAAATATCACATGACCGACAACAATGGCAGCATCCAGGCCTGCAGACTAAGAATGTTTATTGCAAGAAAATTAGATAAAACCAGGTTTTTCCCTCAGCGCCGACCCAGCTCAAGGAGGAAAATTTATAAAATGTTGGTGTAAAACTTCATTGCTATGGTTACATTTTCTACCTTTTTTTGCATGATTGCACTGATTTTTGCGTGTTTTTTTTGTATTTTTTAATATTTTATTTTGGATAAGCAGACGGCACAGTATAAGGAAGCACAGATTTAAACGGAAGACACTGAGAAGCCAAGGTGGAACGGGGTCACCTAAAAACGCTTGGCTTTTCTGGTGAGAAGGGGCGTTAGGTAGGGCCTTCTCCCCTATCGATTGTTCCAGTAATCACAATCCTTGAGAAGAACGAAGATCTTTGCTAAAGAGGCTGGATGACCGAGGAGGGAAATGGTTGCATTTGACTTCTGGAGCGGGACCCCCGGAAGAAAGCGAAGAAGGGGACCTGGTGTCCACCGCGGCCTTATGGCGGTTTTGGCACCGGTCACTTCCTTGTTTTTTTCTTCACAGCGGAGCCACTGACCCCGGGGGTTTAAAAAAAAAAGAAAAGCGATCGCTTCTTGACCTTTTGGCTAGGATCAAAGTGAATACCTGTGACAAAGACAAAGAGAAAGCTTAGTCCTCTGGCTTTAAGGCTGGGATATGTGTTATAGTGTCCCTTGGCATGGGTCTGCTGGGTCACTTGGCACAGGAGTAGGGTGTGCACGGGTCGGTAAGCGCTACATTCACCCAAATCCCTTCGCTTGGTGCACCTTTTATTTAACGCACTCTTAAAATGGGCCTGGCCTATGGCTGGTGGTAAATTGAGCTATGTAATATAAATATTAAATCGCTGTCTGTGCCAACACATGGTCCAAAGAATCCTTTTCTATCGATAGCAAACCTATGGCAACTTAAAGATGAAGTACCACTTAAACTTACTAATTCTTATTCTTAGTTGTTGACTTCGTTTTCAGCAGTTTGGTCAATAAGGTGGCCGTGCTTGTAGTTGAGGTGGTCACTGTGGTCCCTGGCTCTGAAATTAAATATATATATGTATAGGTAATAAAAAAATATTTTTACTCCAATAATCCTGTAATATATATATATATATATATATATATATATATATATATATACTAGATAATAAAGTCAACAGTACCAAAGACACATGATAATTCTTACATATAAAAAATCTGCTTGTAAACAACATTCGGGGTATAAACTGATTTACTAGAGGGTACCAAGCAACCATGACAGTAGAAAGACAGTTCGGTTTTGGTGAGGGGAGTGGATTGTGGCTTCTGGCCACTGCTCCCCCATGAAGACGAGTCGAAGACCGAGAAGATCCGGCTCCCCCAACCTTTATGCCGAGAGGGAAGGAAGGGGCTACATATCCCTTTAGAGAGTGAAGCCCCCAGAAGAGGGAGATTGGGGACTTGGCTTCCAGCGTGGCCCTACCACTTTTGGAGCACAGATTGCCCTTTTTTTTTTTTAGATCACAGAAGAAAATGGACAAAGAGCGCGATTCATCGAGCGCTCAAAAAAAAATAAAAGTAGAAATGAGTAGAAATTGTGGTTTCTTTAAAGATAAGGAACAAGACCAAGAGTTATATGTGTTTAAGGAAAGCGTGTCTCACCTGTACACGGATTACATGACAAACAGATTTCCAAAAGGGACACAAGGCAGCCACATGCGCAGGTTCGAGGTAGAGGTGTAGAGATGGGTGCTAGAATAAAAAAAAATGTAATTAAGAGTTGTTCAAATAATAACATTATTTTAAGAAATACTAGTGTTTTACGGCTATTTCTGTTCTGAGCTGTCCCTCCTTCCGGAAAATAAATTGCAAACACGCGATTAAGTGAATAAAGCCCACCAATGCCTTCAAAATAGTCACTACAGCCCATGTAAAAGTTAAGAGGAGCCTCACTTGAACACGGAGTGCAGGATAAACAGATTCCCAACACCTCGACATCACAACCCAATGGGCAGGGCTCCGGTAGGAGCGGAGGGGCTACTACTCCAAAGAAGAAAGAAGCCATTAGAGTCCATAACAAGATAAAAACAGAAGCACATTTACTAAAAGTGAATGAATTACAGTCCTCCATTTCCCAGGAAGCCAGCGATACTGCCAGCGATACTGCCAGTACGTGCCAGTAATGGGTGTAAAATAAATTTACTGTAGATTTTTTACCTGTACAATTAGGGCATACAGACGGTCCGAAGCAAACGTCACCAACCTCTGCAAGACAGCTACGTGTGACCTCAGGCACTGCAAAGAAATGTGACATCATTAATAATCAATAAATAAATGTCGCTTAGGAGCAGGTAAGGAGATGAATACGGAACAGCCCCAGGGGCACTCAAAGGTAAAATGTCCATACCTGGGAGCTTTCTCCGAGTTTTTCCCAGAGGCTCCGGGTGAAGCGCGGGGGTCTCCAGGTCACTAAGGGCACCCCCCACCCCCTGCACACCTACCCTATTAAAAATAGCAGGGTCGACCACCAATGTAAGCGGGGCCTCCTACTTATATCCCGCAAAAGGGACCCCTTTTTTAACAGCGGCTCTGTTGGGCCCACCTAAGTGGTCTGCAGCCCCGCTGGCCCCTGTGTCTATGTGTCTGACTCTTTGCTATGCTACCCTGCCGTGACCATATGTAATACTGCCAATTCTTGCTTTTGCTACCAATATGTTATGGTTGATATCCCCACACCTGGGAACTCTCCGGGTTTGTCCCAGAGATTGCTGGGGGAAGCACTGCTTCTCTGGGTCAAGACCCGAATCCCGAATCGGGTCGCGTGAAGTGGGGTCTTGACACGTCCCCTTTAAATGGGGCTGTTTCCCGCTGCCGTCAGTGGGAACGCCCCCGACATCACCGGGCAGTCCTGGTCACGCCCCGCAAGGGAAGGCTCCAGGTAACTGGAACCCAGAAGTTCCCAGGAATGGATATCCCTGCTTGAACACAGTTGACTCAAGTGTATCTTTAAATAATGACAAGTCAAGGTTTCTGAATCAATACAATCGATGGGCTGCTACATATAATCTGCATGATGGATCATTAAAGGGTTAATATTTAAAGAACCCCATTGTCAGCTCCTGGGTTTGAATATCAGTCAGACCTCCGGCAAAATCCCAGAACCTCCTGGGTCAGTGAATTCCCCGTCTATAATACAGTAAGGGACAGCTGGTTTTTCCATAGAGAAGAAATCTTCATGTTTGCAGAAAGCCTGGGCTACAATCACTCACCTGCACAGTCACAGTCAGGCGGCAAAACACACCGACTCCCGACTTGGATCAAACACTGAGATACCACGGACGGCACTAGAAGTGAAAGAAATATTAATTAAGGAGATTCCAGAGAGCGCAGGCAGCCGGTGACATCCACTACCGGTCCCTACAAGTGTAGACATCATATAGACCGGCGGGGAGATGGATTATCTTCAGCTGCTGAAGTCGCTCACCTCACCAAGGTTTATGATATAGAAACGCCGTATAGCGTGTATTATGTAACAGGCAGGGTGCGTTCTGTAGGTTTTCCCTCTCACACTCCTCTGTCCTCACACAATCCGTACACCTCCACCGGCAGCGATGGTTCGTCTGCTCACTAATCCTGCTTACACTAAATGCTTACAGGCTTTACTCATCTCATCCATCTCTTCTTCTCCTTCCTCCTCTCTCTTTCGCTATATTTTTGTAATGATTTAACTGATTCTGTATTTTGCGTGTACGTTTATCTGCTTTAAATAATTTTTAAAAATACATAAAATGTGACCCAGTTTTTACGCGTTTGTTTTGAACATTGCTGCCCCGCGGTGGTAATTTAATATGTTGTTTATAGAGTCTCTTTTTAAAATAAGATTATATTTTTTTAAGTAGAATGCAGCATGAATGAATGATCGTTATTACTATTACTGATTCGTTTAGCATTATAAAATAAAAAAAGACAAGTTAGTCCCAAATTTCTAGTAGAAAACAGGAATGCTTGTCCCATATTGTTAGGGAAAACGTATATTTATGGCTATATTTAATGATTTCGGTAATACCGGCTGTAGGTTGCTTAGTGGTACAGAATTATTTATGATAATTTTTTTTTAGATTTTCTCTCTTCTGCCCACTTTTTTTTAACTATTTTTTCGCTTATCTCTGTTCTTTCTCTAACATTCATTTTATCTTTCTCTATCTGGTTTCTATGTCTTCTGCCTTTAATTGCCTCTCTTTCTGTTTCTCCAAACCTCTCTTTGTCTCCTCTTCCGCCTTTCTCTTTCCCCCTCTCCTACCTTCTCTCTATAACTCCTCTCTTTTTCTCCATTTCCCTCTCCCCCTTATCTATTCTAGGACGATTTTTAAAATACTTTTTTTTCTTTTTCTGATTATATTAAGCAACCTGTGAATTCATTATTTCTTCCCTTTTTATCTCTTTAATTTTAATTTGTTCCCTAGCAATCGCTGCTCTTTGTTGGTAATATTAAATAATTTGCATTTACTGCACACTTTAGTTATTGGTTGTTTTATTTCTTCCTTTCTTTCTGCTTGCCTTTCTTATTATTTTATCTTTTTTTTTATTTTTCATTATTTCTTTCTTGTGTTTTACTTTTTAGCATTTTGGTTTATTTTATCTGATATTGTTAAACAGATATATTTTTTATTTCTTCCTGATCTCTCCGTAGAAGAGTCCTATTGAAACTTTATGTAGCTCTCTACCTTCGATTCATCATAAACTTGTCTGGATGATCTTTCTTTCTCATCGCTCTCTTTCTCTCTCTTTTTCTCTGTTATCACTCATCCTTTTAGCGTGAGTTGATAGCTTTAAAGTGTCATTTTACAGTCAATCCTTTTAACTCTTTTTCTCCTCCCTCTCCTCTCTATTTCTTTCTTCCGTTCTTTTTTTCCTCTCCCTCTCTCTCTCTCTCTATCTCTCTTTCTCTCTCTCTTTCTTATTAGTTATTTTATGATACTTGATATTTTTCATGGCATATATGCCACCTGATTATTGTTCTTCTCCCTTCTTTTTTCTTTTGGGATTTTTTTTCTGCAATGTATTTTACATTTTTAAGAGTTGCGATCATGGTTTTGTTAAAGCTGAGACATCGCACCTGCAGTCTGTATTCTTTAATATTACAGATTTTACTACAAATGAATAATTTATGATTTTTCAATGAGAGCTTGCCCCTGTCAGAGGCAATAATCACAAATTATGGATACACTCCTATTAATTATATGAACGGTCCTCAAAATCCCATCCCACTTTACCAGCTAAAGGGACATCTCTGTGCTCAGATATTAAGTAAATGTAGCATTCAAGGTGAATGAAATAATATATATAATTATATATAATATATAATAAATATTATATATAATATATATATATATCTATATATAAAATATAATGATATTTAATATTTATTATATTAGTCTGATGACTAAATATTGTGTATATATGCCTATTATATGCCATATATGACTATTGTGTATATTTGCCCTCTTTGATAAAATAAAATGCACATTGTCGTCTTAATTGTGACCTAAGTTTTTTATTTTTTATTAGCTCGGTTGTTTGGTGGAGGTCTGTGTAATAATCTATTAGTTGCAACAAAGTATTATGTTAATTTTTTAATATTGTTTGTCAGCAGAAAGACTGTTTGGAACGAATAATTTTATAAAGATCCCAAGTATTGTGTAGCCAAGTATATTTACACACATAGGCATGTTCTTTGGGACCAAAGCTTAAAAATCCAGATATTCCAGAATATCACCAAAAATGATTCCATGAATGTACTTACCTGCTGCCAGAAGACACAGGACTGCCAAAGGACCCCATTGTGTGACTTGGTTGATAGCCATGGTCAGGCCAATAAGATGGTACGGTCAACTATAGGTGCCCAAGACCTCAAGTTAGAAGTCCAAATGATGCTAAGACTTTGTCCTTATTGACTTGAAGGGCACCACAGTTATTATTCCAGAGTTAAAGGCGGGGACGCGGTATAATTTACGTTGTGGCCATCACAATTCCTGATGACCAAGCCACAAGGTATCCAAAGTGCCCATTTAAGATGACGTTGTCTGAAGGAATCTAAAGTGCTCACAAAGGGAGAATTATGAATGGAGATAAATGAACTTAAAGGCTTAAAACCTAGACCTTTTCTTTTGTCAAGTCAATGATTTATAATATAAGAATTAATTTTAGAGAAAGAGAGAGCTTTTCTGCCTTTACCCCTCTGGGCCAGGTGACAATCAGTCTTGGAAAGAACGTCTAGGCGGAAGGGAGCCGCATCCAAAAGTTAAGCAAGAGGTTACATATAACAATATAATAAGATATTTGTTTTTACTAACGGAATAAATCCTTCCTTTCCCCAGTTCATATACGCAGAAACATTTAGAACGTCATCTACGTCAGAGGTTAACCGAGGTCATCATGCTAAACATTCATCAGTTAAATATTTCCAAATCCATGACAAATTAATCAAATAAATACATCAATCAAAAAATAAACAAACTAATTTATCATCAAGATCAAGTCATTGTGTAAACTAATATAATTGGCTCAATTAGCCTGCGACAACTTGCATCAGGGCTCAGAACTTGCAAGCATTCGGATGAGAGAGCTGCGAGGGAAATCGCACAAATAATAAAATTTACAAAAAAAAAACAAAAAAACAGAGGTCCTCTGGGTTCACTATTAACCAAAAGAGGTGCAGACAACCACCCCCTGAGCCGGCACGGCCTCCATCGTGTAAATGGACCAGTTGGAGCGGTGTTAGTGTGTGTAGATGCATACAGTATGTAAGTATGTGTGTGTAGATGCATATGTGCGGGTGTGTGTGTATGTGTGAGTTGAGAGGATGAAATATGTTGAAGGTACAAAAAAAAGGAAAGGTGAGGGGATAAAAGGGGGGGAGTGAGAAGTGAGGTGGAAAAAGAGGTAGGGAAAAAGAAAATTCTAAAGAGGGAGGAAAGGATAGGACGGAAAGAAGAGACAGAAAGCAGAGAAAAGAAGAAAAAAAGAGAGGTTCATGCACAAATTATATAATTGTCTTAAAATGATTTATTAAGATATTTTCTTTTCTCGTTCTAAACTATTTCACCAAAAGAGTACTCAATTATCAACCTCGGTTCAAGCATTTTCTAGTTGGAATCCAACAGTTTCAAAATAATGTTTTTTTTCCCCAAGAGGTAAAAAAAAAAAAAAAAAAAAAAAAAAATGGTGACAATTGTAAAAGCCGTTTACGCAGTGATAGCTCAATCGTTCCTCCCAATTTCTGAAGTCTAAGACGCCACCTTATTATTAGCCTTGCCAAGTAAGTTAAATGAAATCATTCTGCTCTGTAATTAAGTAAATGTCAGCTTCGAATCGTCTTGAAACGTGCCAAGGAGAGACGTTTGCGCAACCAGCGGCCATATTCAAATAATAAATCAATAATCAAACTAACCTACAGGTTCTCTACGATTTCCCTTTTTTTAGGTCAAACACCACTTCTCCGGCGCAGGTAAAGTTTATTTAGCTATTTATTTGCAAACTAGAGGTCTTTAAATTATTCCTATGGCTTTTCATACTGCTTTGAAACGAATTTAACCCCTTAAGGACAATGGGCGGTCCCTGAACCCATTAAGGGGTTAAAAAAAAATAACGCATTCTAGCTAAATGGTCACAAAATCCCAAGAGAAGCAAAGAAAAAAGTGATATAATATTGAGAAGACACCTTTTTTAAGGACAAAAAGCATTAGAGGGAACGTAACTGACAGCGTGCGAGTGATCACACGTGCACGGACACATCGCCCGCTAATTATTAGATGAAATGCTCCATAATGTAATTATATGATGGTGCCGCGGATAAAATATGATATGTTTTTTTTTGCCTCTGGCCTCACCGGGCATGGAGCCCAGCAATCGGCGGGGGCCATTATCGAAAGCAATAATTCATACAGTACAGCTGATAACATTATACACGTTACCGCGTCATGTATCATACATGCTTGCTACGTGACATGTTATAATGAATGAGGTGAGATAACCTGCATGGAACTCTCACTTTCTGTATATAAAGTTTTTTAAAAAAATTTATTTAAAATCGGTGTATTTTGGGACGTATTTAGTTTAGTTTAACAGTTCATGTCATGGAAGATCCCATTTAATATCACTGATTTGATATTTAAGAGTAGAATTCAATTAACTAAATGGGCTGGTGGATATTTTTATATGTTTATTTAATGTTCTTTGAAATAATTAAACACTCCGGTATATATATATATATATATATATATATATACAGACAGTATTGTCTCTCTTTAACCCCGTAAGGACAATGGGCGGTCCCTAATCCCACTGAAAATAATGCATTTTGAGCCCGTACATGTACAGGCTTTGTCAATAAGGGGTTAAGGTCCAAGTACCTCTGTCCCTCTTTCTTCCCCTGATGCCCATGTACGAGCCCCAAATCTCCGCGTCCTTCCCCCCCCCAGATATCTCTCTTTTCTGATCCAGATGTTCCTGTTTTCTATCAGTGATGTTGAGGTGGTCCTGGCGCTTTAAGGCCATCGACCGCCTGATGATGTAAGTGTGACCGCCTGATGATGTAAGTGTGACCGCCTGATGATGTACGTGCGGCCGAGGGCTAGCAAAGTTCTACTCTTTTTCAATGTCTGTGGCATCTTTCCCTTCACTTTGAGAATCCTCAATACACAATGGACTAGATCTACAGACCAACTCTACTAGATCTACAGACCAACTCTACTAGATCTACAGACCAACTTACATCCATCATGTGTCTTGAGGAGGGCTATGTCACCTAAGGTCATCTTGACAAAATCAATGTATCAAACAGCGCCAAATATAGATGGTCCAAGTTCTCACTATCTAAACTTAATATAAGTTCAATTCATGCTACATCTTTCACTCCTACCCGTACCTCCCCTCTCACCTTTTTTATGTTCCCTTCTCGTTATTTCTCTATTTTATTTTTCAAACTATCCTTCTCCTCTCTCCCCTCTCGCTCAAATCGCTGATACCTAAAAGGGCAATTATGGTTATTTTACAATTTTCTGACAGCTTCCTACCAAACATAACATCTTGTGATTGAGCTGTAGTAGAACGTCTGAAGGTGTGTTATAATCATATTATATATCACGCCCTGTCACCGTCAAGCTGATTTATCTTCTCCTGGAGAAGACATTGTTCAAAACCCTTTGTCTAGCTCGTCTAACACAGAATGACTTTATAACGCAAAAGATAAATAAATATCAAATAATATAAGATAATCAATGACCCAAAAAATGAATTCCCTTGACTGATGACCAGCTCTACCAAAAACAAGGATATTTTATTACACCAGCCACAAAGTTATCTATTTTTCGTTGGTTGTAGCTTCTTAGGCTGAATAACCAGTGGGGTCTCAAAAAACCCAGCTGGATAACCACCAAGACCCCAGAATAATAGACAATGGGGTCTATTCACTATACGGTAAGTTTTTTTTAGGAGACTTCTGTTCCAGCTCCTTGACCTCGGTAATCGTTATTAAGGTCCAAACCCCAATGAGCTTCTGCTGCAGAAAAAACTTGGCCAACTCTGTATAATTCATAACTAGATCAGTGAGGTTTCTTCACCCTTTGACTTATGCATGATACAGGGCTGGTTTAGCGTTTCGCTTGAGAAACGTGCCAGTGTTGGCCCTTTACAACCACTAGTGAATTCTCTTCCAAGCTCTCCTGACAGCTCTCCTGACAGCTCTCCCTTTAGCGAATAAACCTCATTGTGTTCGGAGATTAAAATATATATATATATTTTTTATTTTGGAATTCATACTTCATAGAATATCTTCATTTCTGTACAAGCGAAACAGAAAAAAATGTAAGCAGTTTTTAAAATGTTTGTTGCTTAATTGCATGTAAATGTTTGAGTATTTTATTTTATTTTGTTGGGTTTTTTTTAAATTGAAATAAAAGTGTCAAAAATACCATTTTATTGAACTATTTTCTGCCTTCTGATTCCCAGAAATTGTTTTGCTCCATTCATCAATATATATATATATATATATATATATACAGTATATTTTCTTTTGATGATAAAATCAGCATTTAAACCATTTCAACATGTATAAAAAAAATGAAGTGGTAGAATTATAATTTTGGGTTTTATAAAAGGAACAGAAAATTCCCCAAAAAATTTAAATATATATTTTTTTGTTTTCTCGGATGGGTGCACATATTACTCCCATGAAAAAAATTTAATAAAATAAATAAATATATATATGTATACCGGTATATACTGGTGAGATATTCCTCAGTTTAGTTTTTTTGCGAAACCAAAAACAGATAAACCTGCGAGAATTTGACCATATATAAATCACTAAGAATGTCCTCGGGATAAATACTACCTGGTATTACCTGTACTATTCTTTGTAGAAACGGCCATAAGGACACTCGCATAATTCTGCAGTGAAATACTTAATTGTAATTGTAATTGTACACAATTAGCATGTAATTAAATCTTAATTTCTTAAAAATAGACATGACTATTGTTACTGTAACAATCCGTGAATCAGGTCGGAACCATGTGATACGGCATCGGCAGGAAGGAGGTCTAGTTTTCTGAACTAATGGGGTTATCTGAGCCGATCAGTCATCACAGGGGCAAATAAATCAGGGGGCATTAGGCTGTGGCATGTTTTTTAGATAGACGGGTCTGAATTGGTGGCTGTTTTACTAGGAGTAGTACACATATAGGATTATCCACCCCTCTTTACTCCTCTGATGTCCCTCCTTTCTACTACAATAGAATAATTTAATCATTTAATAACAGGAAAACAAAAGCTCTGCATGAATTATTGGTATTATATAAATAAAAGATAATATATTTCAATTATTGGTTTAATTTTATTATAACACCCATCACAGTTTTTTAAGTAAAAAGTAATTAATATTCAAATAGTTTATTTTACAGTCAGGATAGGAACATAAAAGTCCTGCCAACTGACAGTAAGAAGAGTCATTCAAAAGCTGTATTTGAGAGATTGGTTTACCATTAAATAAGTTATGGTGAGTAAAAGTGATCTACAGACAACACACACGCCAGAAATCTAACGGTGCTGCCACAACCACAAGGGATTCTGGGTATGCACATGCAAATAAGGTTAACAATGATCACCTTTGCCTCTATATCCACTTTATACATGGATCCCTTGAAAGTAATTGCCCGCTGTACAGGCCAGCCTTTAGACAAAACTCGAGAAGAGGTGATTATTGTTGACCTTATTTGCATGCGCCTGCCCAGAATCCCTTGTGGTTGTGTCAGCACCATGAGATTTCTAAGGGGGGGGGAACAAGCCGACTGGTGTCTGTAGATGAGTGTTTAATAATACTTCTACTACTCCTTAATTTTAAGTGGCAGGGTTTTCCATCACCTTTACTCACCATAACCTATGTAATGATATTTTCCATACTACCCCAAGCCTAAAGTATAGCCAATATCATGGTGTCATGGTGAATTTGAAAGGTTGATTATAGTGCTGTGCTGAGGTTTAGAGCAGCTGTGTTGCATGTTTGCGGCTGTTTCTGGAGCCTGGAATGACCTGATTGCCACCAGCAGGATCTGCTCAGCTCTTTAATCATGTCGTCTGTCTGGTCACTTGCGATGAAGCTGGACTGAGTAACTCTTCAGCCAGGCTGCATTTTTCTGGCTGGGATGATGAAAGGCTGGCAGAGCTTGAAGGGTCCCATTGTACACAGCTTGGATGAATGATAAAGAAAGCTGGGGTCCTGAGCCTTCTTGGTGTAAAATAAGAAGTGTAAAAAGAGATCACAAAAAAAACCTGTCCATGAGATCTGTCCATGAGCGGTGATCTGGTTATTGTACCTCTTACCTGAGTTTTGTCTAAAGGCTGTCTACAGCGGGTAATTACTTTCAAGGGATCCATGTATGAAGTGGGTATTGACCTTATTTGCATGCGTCTACCCAGAATTCCTTGTGGTTGTGGCAGCACCATGAGATTTCTGAGGGAAAAACAATCCTTCTGGTGTGTCTGATGTCTGTAGATAAGGGGTTAATAATACTTCTACATAGAGATTGGTTTGTATCAATTTTTTTCCTCCCGTTTTCATTAACATCCCTCTCTTCCTACATCCCCCCCTGTAACTCTTGCCCTTGTTCCCTCTCACCTCCAATCTCTCTGCCTTTCTCGGACCCACTACCTTGCCCTCTGTCTTTCCCACTCATCCCTCTTCTCACCTATTTCTGCACATTTTTCTCTAATTCTCCTCCCATCTCTGACTCGTTATTTCAATTTTTTCTTCCCATAATATAATTTGGCATTTTATTTTGTATTAATCTTTTTTCCCATCTTCTTTATTTTTTCTATTCTCTTTCTCTCCTTCCTTCTCCCTCCATCACTTTATTTCTATATTTCTGCTTCTCCCTTTCTCTCCATTTTGTATTTTTTGTTTTTATCCTCTAATCTCCTTCATTTTCTTTCTGTCCTTAATTAGTATTTAAAGTCTGTGAATATCTTCTCTTTTTCTCTGTCTCCTTCTTTCTTTGTCTGTTCAGTTTTTCTTTTCCTCCTCTCCCTCTTTCTCCCTATACTTATTATTATTATTATTATTATTATTATTTATCTACTTTATTATTTTCAAACTATCCTTCTCTTCTTCTCTCTCCCCTCTGGCTCAGTCCCTCTTTCCCACAGCCTGATCTTGTCTCACTTTCTCACTGTCCTCCTAGTGTTTCCTGCGGAATTACACAAAATTAATAACTGGCCCCGAGGCAGGCGTCGTCCAAATGTTTAGAAGTTTCAGGATTATCACTACCCTCATTAATCCCCCTGCGGCCTAATTACTCAGCCTAATTATACCTCTGATCTATTACCTTCCCGACAACTAAGCCACTTGTTAAAACGTCATGAAAAGCAAGATCGAGTATTACAGAAACATGTGGTTGAATTAATATATTTGTTTGTGGTTTATGATTTTTTTCATCAGTACAAGGTAAAAAAGTGAGTGGGGAGCTCCATCTTTGGGGATTGGCTGTGCCTCCTGATAACTGGGATTCTATTCACAAACAGGGTTCAGTAACCAAGAGTCCCAGCCCTGAGGGTGCCATAAACCACCCACAAGACATTTATACCAAACCCAGGGCAGACACCATCTGGAACATTGTTGCACCACCCCACCAATGGAAAAGGCGCTTACTGCAGCCATGATTCCCCCTTTCCTATAGGTCTAGGGGGGCCCCTTTTTTGTCGTTGCTTCACATTTCAAACACTTGAGACCATTCTTTGATTAAAATTATTTACAGATTTATGAAAGAATAGAGATGCTGTTTTTTTTCTTCTATTTTTGAGAGCCTAGTAATCTTCACCTATACCTATGCAGCCAAACCATGTATAAAGTGGATATAGAGACAAAGGTGATTATTGTTGACCTTATTTGCATGCGCCTACCCAGAATCCCTTGTGGTTGTGGCAGCACCTGCTCATGAGCTATGTATGTTATAATGCCAAAGAAGAAACCAGTTCTTTCTTTAAAAATGAGACACTTCTTAGCCAATGGTTGGGTCCTCCAATAGACCACCAGCCAATGAGAGCTACAACCCACGTCTGTAATAAGCCGCCTGACAGTGAGAAGCACATCCTACGTTTGTATTAGCCAATCAGCCGATTAGAGGCACCTCCCCTTTTGGTATTAAACTGCCAGCCCATAAAAGGCAACCCCCACTTTTGTATTTTTATTTTATTCAGTTTTTTGAACATTGGTGCCTATTTGCCCCATTGTGAGAATGGGGGCAGAGGGAGGACCATTAGGCGAGATGGTGCAGGGGATACTCGTTTATAGGTTTCTAATGGACCACAAAATTTCTGATAGTGGGACTGCTCATGATATTGATTTCATCCTTTTTTCTTACCCAGTTAAAAACATACTTGCATTATTATGACTTCCAGCTTCTGATTCGATCAACTAGAGCTTCTCACATGATTGTTAAAAAAATTACCAATGGAATGATTGTCTTCTCAATGTCTCCTCCTCGTCTTGCTCCTTCTCTCTTCCAGGCATTCATCCAATACCTGTCAGAGGTTCCCGATGAAACCTGCAATATTCTAATTCTGCTGTCAAACTGTGATATAAATCACCCTAAATGTTTGGCTATCTTCCCTTTAGTGCCATCGTTTTAGAATTCCACTCCCAGGGAGCGGCTCATGGTCTGTATCTTATAAACAAGTGCAACTTAGTCAACTAGAATCTGTATGTTACATTACAAACTCATCCATCAGCCGGTGTGAGCTGGCTATTGCATGTCTGAGTTTTGTCAAAGGCTGTCTTGTACAGCAATTACTTTCAAAGGATGCATGTAAGAACTGGATATAGAGGCAAAATGTGATAATTGATAACTTTATTTGCATGCGCCTACCCAGAGTCCTTTGTGCTTGTGGCAGAACCATAAAATTTCAGAGGAAAACAACCCTTCTGGCTTGTCTGTTGTCTGTAGATGAGTGTTTAATAATACTTCTACTACCCCCTTAATATTTAATGGAAGGGTTTTCCATCACCTTTACCCACCATAACTTATGTAATGGTAATTCTCGTGCTACCCCAAGCCTCAGGTATTAAGATTGTATCACAACATCAAGCTGATGAGTTTCATTAAGGGTAGATCAGCTGTAAACGAGTGGTAATCTGGCTACTGCACCTCTTACCCGAGTTTTGCCAAAGGCCATTTTCTGCGGCAGGCGATTATTTTCAGGGATACGTGTATAAAGTGGATATAGAGGCAAAAGGTGTTCATTGTTTACCTTCTTTGCATGTGCTTACCCAGAATCCCCTGTGGTTGTGGCTGCACCATGAGATTTCAGAGGGGAAAAACAGACTTGTCTGGTATCTGCAGATGAGTGCTTAATAATACTTCTACTATTACCTTAATTTTAAATGGAAGGGTTTTCCATCACCTTTACTCACCATAACTTATGTAATGGTATTATCCCAAGCCTTAAGTATTAAGTGTGAGCCCCTTTAGAGGGCAGCACAGCTGCTATTGATTGGTGGTTTGCTGATAATTGTCTTGCGTAGTGTTTTTAGAGGCAGAAGGTGATCATTGTTGACCATATTTGCAAATGCCTACCCAGAACTACCAGCACCATGAGATTTTGTAGGGAAAAACAAGCTGTCTGGTATCTGTAGTTGAGCATTTAATATCGCTCCAATTGATATCAGTGTAAGCAATTTCACTGCAAGACTGCAGAGGTCCTGTTAGGCCTCCTGGAGTTCTCATGGAAGCCAGTGCTAGAACCTTCCGACAATAAGTATTAGGCACATGGACACAGGCGAGGAGATATGTTGGGCTGAAAGATGTTCTGCACCCCAAGGAGCTAGGGGCTAGCAAAGAGGCGATTCGACTGAATCCTTCCATGTAAGGGGGAGGCAATGATAATTTAAGTTTCCCCCATAGTATTATTTTATCATTCCAGCCTAGAAGGTTTCCAATCTCCTTTGATTAAAACACGATTTTTATTTAGCTTCCCTCTTTACCACCCGGTAAAAGTAATGGTGCCCAGACTGAGAGCAGTTGGCCATTTTTTAAACAATTTTTATTGTCAAACACAACCAAGCAAAAATTATTCCACATACTTTTTTATTGTTAACAACCGGCATCGGTTTGGAAAGAACCACATATATTCAACATGGCTTCGATAAACTCAGCAAAATGGAACACAGCACATTCAAAAAAAATACCAGTATAAATTATTCAATTTTTTTATATTTACATATTTAACATAAGAGTTAACTATACAAATCCATGTAATCTGATTGAGACGCACACGTATGTATCAACTGCATATCTGCGCATTCTGGATGCTTGCGGCACGCAAGCAATTGGCAAAATAAAATTCTAGGCAGGGAACTGCAGATAAGGACAGAAGGTAGATCATTTTTTTTAATTTTTATTACATGTCCACTGTTACCAGTAGGTCATTATCTGCTTGTTTCTGTCTAAAATGATGTTAGAAAATTTGCAATTTTATGAATTTAAAGCTGGATTCTTATATATATATATATATATATTTTGCTTGCTATACCTGCAATCATTCAATAGAGAAACATATAGATCGAGGGAACCACACCTCCACACATTAGAAACGGCCAGAGAGGGATAGTTTTGTTGTATGGGGGTGTGGTTATAGGTGTGGTAAAGGGGCAGGGCTTTCCCATGAATCATGTGACTATGTGATGTATTGACGATTATTGGGGCCTTTAGGGCTGTAGAACCCAGCAACCATTCTGAGCTCCTAGAATAGCGGGGCATCAGGGGGGGGGGAAGGGACATCAGGGGAGGAAAGTGGGACTTGGAAATTTGGGACCCAAAGAGGAATTGGTCCGTTTTATGTGAGACATTTGGCCTGTATGGGGTAGGAAGAAGTTAATATGTGGATGTGGTGGAGCCCCAGATAGGAGGCCATTGTCTCTCACATGTAAACATTCCAGTCATGCACTCTGAATTAGAGCTTTACACACACATACATACATATGTGTAGAATTGGATTGGTTTATACATAGATCTACATAGTATATTGGACAAAAATGACATGGGAAATACAATTTTAGGCCTGGTAGAAATGTGTCGAGTGTTATACGGTAAATAATATGGTTATGTTCGCAATCAAAGCTGGTTCACTACGGGAGAGTCTATACTATGAATTCGGTACATCTTTAAGTTAGCAGACCCTCGCCGTCTTCGTGCGAAAATCTGTAAAGAAAAAGTATTTAAGGTGAAAGGAGAAAAAAAAAATGTCATTCAAAGCTGTACTTTCAAATTGGAAACAAGGCAGCTTTTTCCCTGCTCATTGATAAACATCGGATGTAACCAGGTGATCAGCTAAATCTGCTACTTAATATGTATAGATCTTGTTAAAATAATTTTGTATTTATTTGCAGTCCTTTACAGAAGGTCTCTTAAAGAAGACCTTTGCATGCAATCACTAAGAGTTTATTACTCTGATTGATATATAACACATAAAGGCCAAGTTGCCTCAAAGGAGTGGCCTTCAACAACTCAGCCAAAGCACCTATGTGGCACCCTGTCAAAGTTAAGGCAACCATCACCTCTCTACTCCATCCGTGGGGTTGCGTCTATTGGTCTATTACCATTTGTCTTGAAGTATCATCTTTTTCCTAGTCGGCTGATAAAATACCAACCAGGTTGCATCTCTACCTCCAAGAGATAATTATTAAATATTGGATATCTTTCAATTTTGTTAATGATAAAAGGGATAACATATGAGCACATTGAGTCATACTTACCATACAGCAGCAAAGTAATAGCAATACTATTGCAAATATTACTGCCAGGCATATAAGAATAATGCTCCAGTCTGATAGGCCGGTGAGTGCGCTGGCACCTGTGGATAAAAAGAGTCTCCATGACATATGGGTAAATATATATATATATATATATACGGAAAACAAATATTTATATACACATCAATTAAGAATCAAGTCATTTATGTATTTTTATTAATAAAAAAAAAATCTGATTCAATTTTGATTTCATTTTTGGACGACAAATTTTGCATCCAGACCTTTCGGCTGGATGGTTTTTCGTCCGCAATGGAAATTCGCTGCACACAGAAAAATTATGCAAACGACCTACAAATGCATAAACAAATTTACAACAAAAAAAAATGGATTTTTAGTTCATTCATCATCCATCTTCGTTTCTGGACATTTGTATGAATGTACAATTTATTTAAAAATTGTTGGTATGTAGAAGCATTATTAAACACTCATCTACAGACACCAAACAAGCCAGAAGGCTTGTTGTTCCCTCAGAAATCTCATGGTGCTTCCACAACCACAAGGGATTCTGGGTAGACGCATGCAAATAATCTTAATTGCATGTGCCTACCCAGAATCCCTTGTGGTTGTGGCAACACCATGAGATTTCTGAGGGAACAACAAGCCTTCTGGCTTGTCTGGCGTCTGTAGATGAGTGATTAATAATGTTTCTACATACCCCTAATTTTTAGTGGAAGGGTTTTCCATCACCTTTACTCACCATAACTTATATAATTTTAAATTTGTTAAAATTGCAATTTCTACAAAGCCAACTGCACAAGTCTGATATATGTACATACACAGTAGAAGAAGGTTTAGAGGGAGTGATAGAGTGAATGTAGGCAACACCTAATTAATTTAATTCCCAAATCAAGAATGACCCCAAACTTTCACCCAAATGGTCAGGGAACGAAATTTGTTGTCTGAAAAAAAATAGACCAAAAAGGAACAGAATAGTTTGCCCGAATTGTTTTTGGGTCATTTGCACATGTCTACCAAATTTGTATTTTGGGGAGGTTGCTCCTTTTCGGCCAAATGTTGTCCACCTTTTCAAATGTATGTTGCTTCCCTCCTCCTAACTACTCCCCTTTTGAATTTAAATTCACCTCTCTTTTCCCCTCTTGTAGCTTTACTGAAACACCACAAGAAACTGATAAGTAAGCGTGGAATTAGAATGCACAGAATATATATTAACATGTCAATGTGAAGATGCTACATTGGGTCCATTGCTACCCTACCTGGTGTTAACCTTGTCGTTCTGACTGTAGTTGGATTTTTTGTTGGAATTGGCTCTTTGATAGTTGAATGTGCTGGAGGAATAGGGACATTGATTTGATGGATGGTCGATGAATTTGCTTTTGGTCCTGTGGTTGCTTTTGTTATGTTGTGTCCTTGTGTTGGAGTTTGTGGTTCTGCAGTGGTGGTCAGCATTGATGTCTCTGTAGAACCTTCAGTTCCAGGCTGAGGAGTTGCTTCAGCTGTTGAAGAAACTATTTTTATATCTTTACTGACTGCAAAAGTTGCCCTAGCTACCACTTTAGCATTTGCCCCAGTGCTACCCGAAGTAACCCCTATTGCAAATTGTACCTTCTTGTACCTTCTCTCAATGTTACCCCTTCAATAATTATCTTATTATCCCTGATGTAACTACATAGGTTGTCTTTGTAGTACACTTTGGTTGGGTCCTGTTGCCCCATCTACCAGTGATGTTCTAATATTAGTGACCTGGTTTGATATTTTCCTAACTGAAGCTCCAGTATTTACCACCAAATTACCAGAGATGAAGCTTACTTCTTGTACTCCTTGTACCTTTTTAATGCTGCCACCGTAGCAGTTCTGGTGGTCTCCCTATATGCTTGTTTAAATGTTACCCCAATAGTATTTTCCACTGTTGCCCCTACTGGTTGAGCAGATGTTACCCCAGTTATTGTTCTGTAGTTTATTCAGATGCTACCCCAGTTGTATACCTCATGGTTTGCCCCATTGTTTGCCTCCATGTTATCCCTGCCATTTTACTTGGCACCCCTGCTTCTGTTCTTTATGCTTCCACTGTAGGTCAGTGAGTGACCTTGCAATATGTTTGTCTGTTGCTCTGATTGTGGTTACCTCTACGTGTGATACCGTTGTTTCCCCTGTTCTGTTTACCCCTGTTGTTTGTTCTATTGCCATTTCTAGTGTAGTTATACTGGTTAACCCTGTAGATACTTCCTGAGTCACCTCATACGTACCACTCATTGTGTCTTTGGGTGTAACCACTGAAATTCTTCCAATAGTTACTGGAGAACTTTGTGGATTTTCAGCTGTTCCCATTGTAGCTTCAGTTGTTAGTACTGTAGCTCCATCTGGTGGTATACCACTTGTCCACCCAGAAGTAACGCTTGTACTCTGGATGGATGTTCTAGTTAAAGCTCCAGTGGTAGAACCAGTGCTGCCTTGTGGTGTTAAAGTGGTGCTGACTATAGTTGCTCCTGTAGTCTGCTCAGATGTTACCCCGATGGTAGCTCCAGTAGTTATACCTGTAGTTTCTCCAGTTGTAGTTGTAGCTTCAGTAGCTACGTCTGTAGGTTGTTCTGTTATTACCCCAGTTGTAGCTCCAGCTGTTACCTCTGTAGTTTCACCTGTTATCTCAGTTATAGTGCCTGCAGTTACCTTTCTAGTTTCTCCTGATGTTACTCCAGTCATAGCTCCAGTAGTTACCCCTGTAGTTTGTTCTGTTGTAACCCCGGTTGTAGGTCCAGTAGTTACCCCTGCATTTTCTCCTGATGTTACTCCAGTTGCAGCTCCAGTAGTTGTCCTTGTAGTTTCTCCTGATGTTACCCCAGTCGTAGCTCCAGCCATTACCCCTGTACTTTGCTCTGTTGTAACCCCAGTTGTAGCTCCAGCAGTAACCCCTGTAGTTTCTCCTGATGTTACCCCAGTTGTAGCTCCAGAAGTTATTCCTGTAGTTTCTCCTGTTGTAACCCCAGTTGTAGCACCAGTAGTTACCCTTGTAGTTTCTCCTGATGTTAATACAGTTTTAGCTCCAGTAATTACCCCTGTGGTTTCTCTTGATGTTACCCCTGTGGTTTCTCCAGTAGTTAGCCCTGTAGTTAGACCTGTTGTAACCCCATTTGAAGCTCCAGAAGTTACCCATGCAGTTCCTCCCAATGTTACTCCAGTTGTAGCTCCAGCAGTTACCCCTGTTGTCTGTTCTGTTTTTACCCCAGTTGTAGCTTCAACAGTTAACCCTGTAGTTTGTTCTTTTGTAACCCCAGTTGTAGATCCAGTAGTTATCCCTGTAGCTTCACCTGTTACCCCGGTTATAGTGCCAATAGTTACCCCTGTACTTTCTCCTGATGTTACCCCAGTAGTAGTGCCAGCCATTACCCCTGTAGTTTGTTCTGTTGTAACCCCATCTGTAGGTCCTGTAGTTATCCCTGTACTTTCTCCTGATGTTACTCCAAGTGTTGCTGCAGTAGTTATCCCTGTACTTTGTTCGGTTATTACCCCAGTTGTAGCTCCAGCAGTTACCCTTGTAGTTTGTTCTGTTGTTACCCCAGTTGTAGATCCAGTCATTACCCCTGTAGTTTGTTCTGATTTTAACCCAGTTGTTTCTCCTGATGTTGCCCCAGCTGTAGCACCAGTAGTAGTTACCCTTGTAGTTTCTCCTGATGTTAATACAGTTTTAGCTCCAGTAGTTACCCATGTGGTTTCTCCTAATGTTACTCCAGTTGTCACTCCAGTAGTTACCCCTGTAGTCTGTTCTGTTATTACCCCAGATGTAACTTCCGCAGTTAGCCCTGTAGTTTGTTCTGTTGTAACGCCATCTGTAGGTCCTGTAGTTACCCCTGTACTTTCTCCTGATGTTACTCCAGTTGCAGTTCCAGTAGTTACCCTTGTAGTTTCTCCTAATGTTACTCCAGGTGTTGCTGCAGTAGTTATACCTGTATTTTGTTCTGATGTTACTCCAGGTGTTGCTGCAGTAGTTATCCCTGTAGTTTGTTCAGTTATTACCCCAGTTGTAGCTCCAGCAGTTACCCCTGTAGTTTGTTCTGATTTTAACCCAGTTGTTTCTCCTGATGTTGCCCCAGCTGTAGCACCAGTAGTAGTTACCCTTGTAGTTTCTCCTGATGTTACTCCAGTTGTTGCTCCAGCAGTTACCCCTGTAGTTTGTTCTGATGTCACCCCAGTCGTAGCTCCAGTAGTTAAACCTGTAGTTAGTTCTGTTGTAACCCCATTTGAAGCTCCAGAAGTTACCCTTGCAGTCTCTCCTGATGTTACTCCAGTTGTCACTCCAGTAGTTACCCCTGCAATCTGTTCTGTTATCACCCCAGTTTTAGCTTCAGCAGTTAAACCTGTAGTTTCTTCTTTTGTAACCCAAGTTGCAGGTCCAATAGTTACCCCTGTACTTTTTCCTGATGTTACTCCAGTTGCAGTTCCAGTAGTTACCCTTGTAGTTTCTTCTAATGTTACTCCAGGTGTTGCTGCAGTAGTTATCTCTGTATTTTGTTTGGTTATTACCCCAGCTGTAACTCCAGCAGTAACTCCTGTAGTTTGTTCTGATATTACCCCAATTGAAGCTCCAGTAGTTACCACTGTAGTTTCTCCTGATGTTACCCCAGTTGAAGCTCTACTCATTACCACTGTAGTTTGCCCTGTTGTAACCCCAGATGTAGCTCCAGTATTTACCGCTGTAGTTTCACCTGTTACCCCAGTTGTAGCACCAGTAGGTACCCTTGTAGTTTCTCCTGATGTTACTCCAGTTGTCACTCCAGTAGTTACCCCTGTAGTCTGTTCTGTTATTACCCCAGATGTAACTTCAGCAGTTAGCCCTGTAGTTTGTTCTGTTGTAACCCCATCTGTAGGTCCTGTAGTTACCCCTGTACTTTCTCCTGATGTTACTCCAGTTGCAGTTCCAGTAGTTACCTTTGTAGTTTCTCCTAATGTTACTCCAGGTGTTGCTGCAGTAGTTATCCCTGTATTTTGTTCTGATGTTACCCCAGTTGTAGCTCCAGTATTTATCACTGTAGTTTCACCTGTTACCCCAGTTGTAGCACCAGTAGTTACCCCTGCCGTTTCTCCTGATGTTGCCCCAGCTGTAGCACCAGTAGTAGTTACCCTTGTAGTTCCTCCTGATGTTACTCCAGTTGTAGCTCCAGCAGTTACCACTGTAGTTTGTTCTGATGTCACCCCAGTCATAGCTACAGTAGTTACCCCTGTATTTTTTTCTGTTGTAACCCCATTTGAAACTCCAGAAGTTACCTTTCCAGTTTCTCCCGATGTTACTCCAGTTGTCACTCCAGTAGTTACCCCTGTAGTCTGTTCTGTTATTAGCCCAGCTGTAGCTTCAGAAGTTAACCCTATAGTTTGTTCTGTTGTAACCCTAGCTGTTGCTCCAATAGTTACCGCTGTAGTTTCTCCTGATGTTACCCCAGTCAAAGCACCAATAGTTACCCCTGTAGTTTGTTCTGTTGTTACCCCAGTCGTAAGTCCAGTAGTTATCCCTGTAGTTTTGCCTGTTACCCCAGTTATAGCGCCAATAGTTAACCCTGTACTTTCTCCTGATGTTATTCCAGTTGCAGTTCCAGTAGTTGCCCTTGTAGTCTCTCCTGATGTTACCCCAGTTGTAGGTTCAGTCATTACCCCTGCAGTTTGTTCTGTTGTAACCTCAGTTGTAGGTCCCGTAGTTACCCCTATAGTTTCACCTGTTGCCCAAGTTGTAATGCCAATAGTTACCCCTGCAGTTTCTCCTGATTTTACCTCAGCTGTATTGCCAGTAGTTACCCTTGTAGTTTCTCCTAATGTTACTCCAGTAGTTATCCCTGTAATTTGTTCTGTTATAACCCCGGTTGTAGTTCCAGCAGTTACCCCTGTAGTTTTTTCTGATGTTACTCCAGTTGTTGCTCCAGCAGTTACCCCAGTAGTTTGTTCTGATATCACCCCAGTCGTAGCTCCAGTAGTTAACCCTGTAGTTAGTCCTGTTGTAACCCCATTTGAAGCTCCAGAAGTTACACTTGCTGTTTCTCCTGATGCTACTCCAGTTGTAGCTCCAGCAGTTACACCGGTCATCTGTTCTGTTATCACCCCAGTTGTAGCTTCAGCAGTTAACCCGGTAGTTTCTCCTGATTTTACCTCAGCTGTATTGCCATTAGTTACCCTTGTAGTTTCTCCTGTTACTCCAGTAGTTACCCCTGCGGTTTGTTCTGTTATAACCCCGGTTGTAGCTCCATTCGTTACCACTGTAGTTTGTTCTGTTGTTACCCCACTTGTAGCTCCAGCAGTTACCCCTGTAGTTTGTTCTGATGGTACCTCCTTTAGCTCCAGTAGTTACTCCTGTAATTCACTGTATCCAGTTGTAGCTCCAGTTGTTACTCGCCTGTAGTTTGTTCTAGTTATAACTCGGTGTAGCTTCCAGCAGTTTACCACTGTAAATTTTTTCTGATGTACTCCACTGTTGCTCAGCAGTTACCCAGTAGTATTGTTCTGAATATCACCCCAGTGTAGCTCCAGTATTAACCCGTAGTTAGTCCTGTTCGTAACCCCATTTGAGCCAGAAGTTACTCTTGGCAAGTCTCCTGTTACTCCCAGTTGTGAGCTCCAGCAAGTTACCCCTGTAATCTGTCTGTTATCCCCCAGTTGTAGCTTCAGCAGTTAACCCTGTAGTTTGTTCTGTTGTTACCCCACTTGTAGCTCCAGCAGTTACCCATGTAGTTTGTTCTGATGGTACCCCAGTCGTAGCTCCAGTAGTTACTCCTGTAATTTCACCTGTTATCCCAGTTGTAGCTCCAGTTGTTACCCCTGTAGTTTCTCCTGATGTTAACCCAGCCATAGCTCCAGTTGTTATTACCCCAGTTGTAACTTCAGCAGTTAACCCTGTAGTTTGTTCTGTTGTTACCCCACTTGTAGCTCCAGCAGTTACCCCTGTAGTTTGTTCTGATGGTATCCCGGTTGTAGCTCCAGTTGTTACCCCTGTAGTTTGTTCTGTTATAACCCCGGTTGTAGCTCCAGCAGTTACCCCAGTAGTTTGTTCTGATATCACCCCAGTTGTAGCTCCAGTATTTAACCCTGTAGTTAGTCCTGTTGTAACCCCATTTGAAGCTCCAGAAGTTACCCTTGCAGTTTCTCCTGGTGTTACTCCAGTTGTAGCTCCAGCAGTTACCCCTGTCATCTGTTCTGTTATCACCCCAGTTGTAGCTTCAGCAGTTAACCCTGTAGTTTGTTCTGTTATTATCCCAGTCATAGCTCCATTCGTTACCACTGTAGTTTGTTCTGTGGTTACCCCACTTGTAGCTCCAGCAGTTACCCCTGTAGTTTGTTCTGATGGTACCCCAGTTGTAGCTCCACGTAGTTTCCTGTAATTTCACCTCGTTTCCAGTTGTAGCTCCAAGTTGTTTCCCCTCGTATTTCTCCATGAATGTTACCAGCCATAATTCCAGTTGTTTAACCCAGTTGTACCTTCAGCAGTTAACCCTGTAGTTTGTTCTGTTGTAACCCTAGTTGTAAGTCCAGTAGTTATCCCTGTAGTTTTGCCTGTTACTCCAGTTATAACGCCAATAGTTACCCCTGTACTTTCTCCTGATGTTGCTCCAGTTGCAGTTCCAGTAGTTGGCATTGTAGTCTCTCCCCATGTCACCCCAGTGGTAGCTCCAGTAGTTAACCCTGTAGTTAGTCCTGTTGTAACCCCATTTGAAGCTCCAGAAGTTACCCATGCAGTTTCTCCCGATGTTACTCCAGTTGTAGCTCCAGCAGTTATCCCTGTCACCTGTTCTGTTATCACCACAGTTGTAGCTTCAGCAGTTAACCCTGTAGTTTGTTCTTTTGTAACCCCAGTTGTCACTCCAGTCATTACCCATGTAGTTTGTTCTGTAAGTACCCCAGACGTAGCTCCATTCGTTACCACTGTAGTTTGTTCTGTTGTTACCCCACTTGTAGCTCCAGTAGTTATCCCTGTATTGTTTTCTGATGTTACCCCAGTTGTGGCTCCAGTAGTTACCGCTGTAGTTTCCCCTGTTACCCCAGTTGTTGCTCCAGTAGTTCCACCTGTAATGTGTTCTGTTACAACCCCAGTTATAGCTCCAGCAGATACCCCTGTAGTTGGTTCTGATGTTACCCCAGTTGTAGCTCCAGTTGTTATTTCTGTAGTTTGTTCTTTTGTAACCCCAGTTGTAGCTTCAGTACTTATCCCTGTAGTTTCCCCTGATGTTACCCTAGTTGAAGCTCCAGTAGTTACTCCTGTAATTTCACCTTTCATCCCAGTTGTAGCTCCAGTGGTTATCCCTGCAGTTTCTCCTGGTGTTACCCCAGTTGTAGCTCCAGAAGTTACCCTTGTAGTTTGTTCTGTTGTAACCCCAGTTGTACTTCCAGTAGTTACCCCTGTAGCTGCCCTTGTAGTTTCTCCTGACGTTAACCCAGCTATAGCTCCAGTTGTTATTACCCCAGTTGTAACTTCAGCAGTTAACCCTGTAGTTTGTTCTGTTTTT
>VKOC01049301.1:0-19630 GCA_009364415.1 Spea multiplicata
ATTTCAAAGTTAGAGACATTGTGTTGCTAATATAATCCTCTTAATATGGCAGTATAAAATAAAGTGTTTGATATTTTCATGTAGGTTTGGATCACAGATCATATTTAAACAATAGGCATCACACAGAAGTCCTGCCTCTCTATAAAGGACCTGCTTCACTATAAAACACTGACCTGTATTCTGAAAAAGACCTCTTGCTGGCTCTTTTTTTCTCCTCCATCATCTCACAATTTTTTTCTGGAATACAATGATATTTTAATGACCAAAATCATTTAAAGAACTTTCTAAAAATTAAACAGTATGAAAGAGGAGTAATCATATAAAGTGGGGCGAGGGGTCACATCTTAGAGGACCTATGGGAGAAATATATGGATGTTCTTCAAATATTTTTTAGAATCCTTCCAGTGCCAATAAAACATACTATACAAATTATTTTAAAAACAATATTATCATGGAAAGCAAATCTGAAAGGATAGTGCTATAAAAATTATGTTTCTATGCTTTTAGCATCAAAACATTGTGCTAGTTTATTGAGCCAAGTAAGTTCTTTGAATATAGGGCCTGATTAACCACTATAACAGCCACAATGTGGAATAACCAGGCCTAAAATGCTAAATGTCCAGTGCTATTTGGACAACATAGAAATTGTGGTTCTATCAAGGTTTTGCTACCCCTTATCTGTCACAGCTTCCAACAAACTAAACTGATGAGAAAAAGGTAAATCCTAAACGAATACAAACGTGTGATACTAAATGAGACCCAGACTAAACCAAACCCTTCCTGTCAAGGATTAGCAAGTTTTCAAGATAAAATATATGATACCTCACTTCGTGAAATCACTCAGTGCTATGTGAGCTGCTGTCCTAGCTTGGACTAAAATGCACACAACTGTGACATCACAGATGTTCCTGCATCGTAATGTTCCTTGCATGGGACATTTGTGAGGTTCAAAACATAACAAATCTGTGATATTCAATTTGTTAAACATCTACACTAGTTGTGTCTGTTTATTTTATAAACAGGGAACTTGGTAGATATTTTTTAATATTACATTGTGAGAAAGGTACTCTCAGATGCTGACATTTGAAGGCACCATTCAGTGACATTGTTTGAGATGTATTTGCTGTGTTGCAATTGCTGAAATATTCCTGCTCATGTGTTATTGTTTGCCATGCATAATGATCAGGAAGTGATCCGGGATTCCTAGTTTCTATGTCTCTACTCTCTAATATGCCAGTATTTACTGGAGTATGGTCTAAAGATGCCTAGTATGTCAAAAGTGTACTACTGTTTTTCGCTAAGCAGAAAATAAATTCACCAACAAAAAACTGACTTTTTTATGTAATAATATTTTATTTTCTGGTTATACAAAAAACATACAAAAAGCATGTATTCTTATTAATAAATGGCGTACATAATAATACCAAATAGAATACTGCTTTAACTTAATACCCACATTAAGCCCGATGTTTTGTTTTGCTTTCTCGATTTCTAGTGATATTATTCCATATTCCTCAGTTTACTGATCCAAACCTATATTTCTATGCTTTTTAGTTTGAGAGACACAGGTTATCCAACCTTCTCCATTTGAAATAGTATTTGATTTTTAATTGAAACCAGGTGAAAGGTTCATTTTCCTTCCAATCCCGTGTGATCAATAATTTAGATGCTAACAAACAGTGGATAATTAAAATCTTTCTATTGTTAATTATGATGGGAGAAAATGAGGAGAGACAGTTTTAGTGGTCTTTTAATTTTTATATTATTAATATAATCTAAGTAGCTCGAATACCATATTCCATAGTTTCTTCACTTCTATACATGTCACCCGCATATTGTTAAAATCTCCTTTCTCTACATTAAACCTCAAACAAGTGTCTGATACCTCTGGGAATGTTGCATTAAGTTTTGCTGGGACCAGGTACCTTTTGGTTTATGACCTTAAAGTAATTTTCCATTATTGTTATGCAATGAATTACGTTATAAGTTGTTTCTATCGCTTTATACCACTCTTTCTTGGTAATCTGTACTTTAAGATCTCTAGATCATTTAGGGATCATCATAGTAGGCTCAGTCTCCTCTTTTTTTTATTATTTTATATGATTTAGACATTATTCTTTTTAGAGTTTTTTTGGAACGTTATATTAGCCAAAAGCTTTTACCCTTTTATATGAGGTAATTAGAATTCTATTACCAGTTGTTTATATGGCTTAATACTACTATCTATAGTAATATCATTTATTTCCTGTATCCCTGCATTCTTCCAGCAATTTATTCTACCAAACTATTTGGTAGGTTATATTCCATAGTATCTAAACCACAGCTGTCTAATACTTTATTATTGAATCCTTTCTTTTATTTTCTTCCATTCTTGGAGAGTGCGTTTATTTGTAAGATTTGTTGTTATTTCAGGGGTAGGGTGACACTGCCACATACTTAATGATACATTTTCATTTGTGGAGATATATTTTTCTATCTTATACCTTAGACTATCTCACTTTTTCTCTAACTTAAATAAACAGCCATCTGACATACACAAGACTTTTGTTTTATTGTAAGTTGTGAAAAAAACAACTCACAGATGTATTAACCTATAAGAGGCTTCTGAGCAACTCAAAATTATTATTTTAAAGTTGTGTAGATCTTTCTGTTTCTTTATTTTCACAATTTTTATATTAATGTCACTGAGTTTAAATAAGTAATTAAAATTTTTATTAGTGATTTTGTACAAAATTGTACTGTAATTTTAGATTTCCAAGTGATATCAAAGTTACGGTGGTGCTAATATAATCCTCTTAATAAATATGACAGTATAAAATGAAGTGTTTGCTATTTTTAGGTAGCTTTGGATCTTACATTATATTTAGACAATGGATATCACACAGAGGTCCTGCTTCACTATAAAAGTCCTGATTTACTTTACACCTAACCATACACTAGAATAGTGTGTTGATGTGTGTTTCTTGACAGATACATTGACCTTGGTTACAAATGTTACAAATTTCCCTAGGAAATGCAATGACGTTCTGCAACTAATTTCAACATACCATATTTGCTCGATTATAAGAAGTTTTTTTCAGAGCACATTAAGAGCTCTTAAAAATACTCCTTGTCTTATATTCTAGAAATTCTAAAATAGAGGTCTCACTATAAAACGAAGATCCAGACCCAGCACTGCAGGGACCTGGATCCTCCTCTCTGGTAACCTGTGCTGCATCCGGCACTTCATCTGGGGGCTTCTAGAAGCCCCAGCAAAAGTGCCGGCAGCAGCGGAGGTTGTCTACGTGCATTGAGCAGACGTCCACCGGCTGCCTCCACTAGACACAAGGGAGTCTGAAGTATGAGGAACGAGTCTGAGGAAGCATTGGTAAGTCGGGGGAGGGGCAGAGTGGCAAATGGAAGGATATAAGGCATGCCTTGGGTCCAGATTGGCATAAATAGGGTTAAAAGGCATATCATGGAGGCAGAGTAGCAAGCCGTGGGGCAGATGTGTGTAACTGGGGGCAGGTTGGCAAATAAAAGGAAAAAATATATATATTTTTCTCAATCATAGTTTCTATCAAATATGAAAAACATTTTTCCTGTGGGGAAGTCTTATATTCATGCTCTTTGTTTTTTTCCTAAATTAATATTCAAATTTTGGGCTGTCATCTTATAATCAGGGTTGTCTTATAATTTAGCAAATACGGTATTTTAAAGTTGCGTTTTCATAATAATATCAAGACATATGGAGTTTAGTATGTGACTGTAGTTGAGGCTGATCAACCAAGGTAACTCAACTGATATTAACTCCCTCAACCCCCTATGAGTGTACAGGTACGTCCACGGGATTCCCTTTATTATATACCTATGTAAAATGCCACTCCAGCAGCAGATCGAGTCCTGTAGTGTGTGTTCGCCACTTAATTACACGGCCATACTTTGAGTAAGAAAGCAAAATGTGTGGCTACTCATATATAGCTGGATGCTGCATATATATTACTGGTTGTCTGCTGGCCTTAAAGCGCCAGTAATTTAGATATCCCCAGTCCACCCCTGACTCTATATCTAACAAGCAAACCAAAAAGACAGTCTTTATTTCCTTTTATAAAAAGTAGAACAAAGCATGTATATACAACATACATGAAACAAAACATGTATATACGACGTACATGGAGACATTCAGTCTGTCTATAGGAAATTTGTTGCATCCACTATACTATCGCTTTCAATGCTTTCATATGTCTGTCGACCGACATCATAACAACAAAGACAAACAATACAATATGCTTAATTTCAGAGATGGAGCTAGGGAGGAGTAAAAAAACTATGATTCAAATTAAAAGGTAAGTCTTTTCTTAAGCGGAACTGCCTGCAACTATTCAAATTTCGAGTTGTGAGCCCTCTTTTTCAATAGAAATTTGGGATTTTAGTTGGCTCTCCAATGGGACCAGGTGAAGTCTCTACCTTGTTTCCATTCTTTAACAATGATTCTCTTTGCTGCTAAGCAGGTATGTGTAGTGAGATTCATCTGCACCTGGGTCAGAGAGGGCCAACGTATATGTAATAGTAGAGAAGATGGGGAGTTAGGTATAATGATGTTATCTATTCTTTTCAGATAGTCCAAGATCTCTTACCAAAACCTTGCTACTTTTGGACAGGCCCACCAGATATGCAGGTATTTTCCCTCTGACTGACTACACCTCCAGCATGTCTTAGAACTAGCTGGGAACATGCCTGCAACCCTGGTCGGTACCAAGTACTATTTATTCAAGACCTTAAACTGAGTCTCGAGAAGGGAAAAATCATGAATCTTAGGGAGCAACCTCCTGAACCCATTTAGCCAATCATTAGGTGAAATTTAAATATTTTAATCCTTCTCCTATCTTGCTATTATTGACGTTATAACTTTACCTCCTTCTTTTATTCTTATAAGTTCTGTGCATTTTGAATAAAGCTTTAGTGAGTGGTTGGAACTAAAAATGTGTGCTAGTTTCTGGAATATATCTCCTTTTGTGCATAGGACTTGCTTACTAATGCAGTTCATAACTCTCAGATAGTTGAAAATATAGGTTTGTTAACTTATATTGATTAAGAAGTGTAGGGAAATGAATTATCTGTCTCTGCAGCACAATATCTGCAATTAATTTGTCTATTTAGTTAAAAGTCTATCTTTGATACCCATTTTCTTTTTTGATATTTGCCCATTCTGATATGATGCTTTCTATAATCCTATTTTTTACCCTGAATTTGAATTAATGTATCTTTATCTTTTAGCGGCCGGATAAATTTATTAAGTCTCTTGCTCTATCTTATACCATACCTCTTCCTTGGATTGTTCCTGATATGTTTTAGCTATGTAGAAAAAGATGCTAGCTTCCTAGTGCTGTTTTATTAGAGGAAAACCCATTCCTCCATCTCTAGTTCCAGCTCCAATCAATCTGGCATTAATCCTAGGAATCTTTCCTTTCCACACAAAGCTTGTAAAGCTGGTATGTATCATTTCAAGCAAGCTCTGAGGAATCTTTAATGGGAGCATCCGGAACAGGTAGTTCCATTTTGGCATTAGATAGGATCTCAGGCCATTCACTTGAACCCACCAGGAGAGGTCCATTTTCTGCCATTCCCTAAGGACTTCATTCGAAGATCTTAAAAGACAAAGAAAGTTTTTCTCCAATATATTTTCAGTTGGGGGGGACGTGGTTTGCTAACTACCAAGATGGACGCTTAAGTCCAGAGCTCCAGTGCACCTGGCCCGTGATTTGCTTCGGATAAACCACTAAAACTCAACATGGGCAAAAACGTGTATACTACCCCGAAGCTGTTGGGAACGAGTGAAAGAGCTCCACATACCTCAGTGCGCTCCTTTTTTCATGCTTCCCCTGATCAGGATTCACGGGATTCCTTCCACAGGCCGCCATCTTCCTCGGCTAGCCAGGCAAGTGAAGCAGCAGACGAAGGTGTCCTGGAAGCGGGTCCAACTTTCGGCTATACACTTCGACAGGGCACATAGAGCTCTCCGCCAGAAGGCGATTGGCTCTCTCCCTCCTCGTGACATAATTTGCAGCCTCCGAGATTACCCACTCAAGGAGGATATTCTGCGAACATTCCGGAGGCAGCCCGTTTTCGCATGGGACTCTCATCCTATATCAGTCTACCAAGACCTGTCGCACATCACCCTTCCAAATTCTCGTCAGCCTCAACAGGTGCACTCACATCATCCGGCAAGTAGGTGTCGTCAATAGTTTAATTGAGGCTCTGGGACTCTCCCCTTGGGAGGTCCCTGACTGGAAGCGAGTTTGTCTGACCCCGCCAAAGAATGATCACCGAGACCTCAAAGCAGAAAACGCCAAAGACGCCAGGATGACAACCATGTTTGAGAACGAGGGATTCTGTTTCAACTCATCCCCCTCTCTTCGGTTCGACACCACCCATCACACCCTGCGGTCTCTTCTTTTTTGAAATGTTATATAGGAAACACAAAGGTTACCCACGTTCCAGCCTCCCTCGAGTTTGTCTTACCCCGCCAAAGAATGGTCACCGAGACCTCAAAGCAGAAAACGCCAAAGACGCCAGGATGACACCCATGTTTGAGAACGAGGGATTCCGTTTCAACTCAACCCCCTTTCTTTGCTTCAACACCACCCATCATACCCTGCGGTCTCTTCGCGGCCGCCGTGGAGCCCCGTCCACCTACGCGATAGAGGCAATACAAAAGGGTGTCTTTCTTCCTTCCTTCACAATGAAATGCCGGATTTTCAAGTGAAGAACTCCCCTGATACTATGGTGCTGATATACTGAACTGACCCCCACCATATTGGATCCTTTCAGCGAGATAATGGTATCCTACCTGTGGGGTTGCGGGAGGTCTGGTGGTGGTTTACTTGATATGTTTACAGACGACGGCCGTATACAGTTTCACCGCTGGCTTACATATGTTGTCCCTGGTGAGGTTTATCCCTCAACTTCCCCACCTTAATTCGTATTTCCAATATTATATCCTTTATATTTTGGCTGGGAGACATACATATCCACACAACCTACACGCTTTGTAGCTTATTGTTCCATTATACTTTATTTTATACACACATGGCTGCCAGGGAATTAAGAGGGTTTTAATTTCGGTTTACTACAACATTTTCTCACTTTTGCTCTAAGTTCGTGGGTTCTGAGTCATGAGAGCCTCATCCTTGGTGGTAATGAGCCACTTACCTTATTATAATTTGTTTTAAGACAACCCCCCCTTTTTTTCCTGTTGAGTTTATATTTCAGAGGGCCAGGTGCGCTACATGGCTCATCCAGATCTAGATTCTTTTTGGTTTGGTACCCTCCGGAGTTAACTCACTTCAATCACCACAGGATGGAAGTATGAGTTGCGGACCTACCATAGGTTAAATGGCTCACTATTCGATACTTCGGCATCTAGGGTCTTCGGCTTTGTTCCTCTGGGACTTCCTAGACTCACGGTTATTCTGCTTCTCAGTTTTACGTGTTTGGTTTTTTTTTGTTCATCTCCTTTACCTGCTTGATGTTGTCAGCTATTATTATCTCTATTGGAATACCTGACCATGATCCTGACCGCATTAAAATAACCTCCTTTAACGTGAGGGGACTAAATAAACCCCAACAACGGTCCATATTGCTGCACGTATTAAATTCCTACAAAACCCATATAGCATTCCTACAAGAGACTCACTTTAAGGGGGCTAGAGAATTTAGGCTTAAGAATAATCCTGACTCCAAAACCAAAGGAGTAGCTATTCTTATTCATAAAACCTTACCTTTTCTCCTGATAGACGTTTGGAGGGACGGGGAGGGGAGGGCCTTATTTTTTAAATGGTATGTATGAAACAGAAAGGTGACGTTGGGTACTAGATACTCGCCTAACCGTAACCAATCCCAATATCTATTTTGCATACTGGCGAAGTTTGGTGACTTTCAGGAAGGGCTAACCATTTTTGGAGGGGACCTTAACATGGTTTTGGGCCCCCATCCCATATACCATTTTACCACATCAATAAGTTTAGGAAACCACTGCATTATAATCAACTGTTGGATGCATGGCGATCCCAACATCCTAAAGACACTGACTACACATATTACTCAGCAGCACATAACAAATACACAAGAATCGATGCTCTTTATCACCACCACCTCCTCCAACTACACTCCACTAGTATAGATATCCAATCCATTAATGATCATGCCCCCGTCCATCTTACTCTTAGGTTATCACCTGTACTTCCTAAGTCTTGATGCTAGAAACTCAATGAAAACCTGCTAGATCATCCCACACGCATATCAGAATTAACAACTCACCTGCGTTATTATTTTCAATGACGATGCCATGCCCTTTTTAACTATTTGGGAGGCTCTTAAGGCGGTTATCAGAGGCCATCTCATCAAACTGGGTTCCACAATCAAAAAACGTAAAGTGGCAGACATTGTGTTGCTTATTAACAAAATCTATCATTTAGAACAATCCCATAAGGCGTCCCAGGACCCAGAAATTATACCTCACCTGCAGATCTTAGAGATCAGTTAGCATCCCTTATGGATGAGTCGGTCAAACGTACTTTCTCACTCACTAAAAAATTCTTATATAGCCAAGGTTAGGAACCCTTCGGGCTCTTTAAGTTACGAATCCAATGATATAGTTCAATGTTTTCTTTCATATTATAGGTCACTGTACAACCTGCTGTCTTTACCCCATGTTGACTCATCTAATTTCGCCTCGGTGGATTCCTATCTTGCCAAAGATGCTACAACACAGATAAGTGAGGAGGCTAAGGGTGTTCTAAATGCCCCCATCACAACTGACAAGATTAAAGCTGCCCTTAAGACCATCGCTCAGGGCAAGACCACTGGTCCTGACGGCATTACCACTTTCTATTATAAACAAATGTTTGATATATTGGGGCCCCATCTGACTACACTATTAAACTCCTTGGCTGATGGGGGACAACCCTTACCCCCTAATTTGGCTTACATAACAGTAACCCCCAAGCCTGGAAAGGACGTGGAACTATGCTCTAGCTACCGCCCAGTCTCCCTTATTAATACCGATTTAAAAGTGTTGGCTAAGGTCATAGCTATGCGTCTAAATTCTTATATACCTTCTCTGGTTTTGTACTTGGCAGAGAGGCCCAAGATAACACTATCCGGGTTCTTAATCTTTTGACAAAACCGTCGATCCCCCGTTGCACTGATCTCTATGGATGCCGAAAGAATAGCATGGCCTTTTTTGTTCCAGGTCATACAGAAGATAGGGATTGATGGACCCTTCCTTTTTGAGAGCCAATTGAGAGCATTATATTCTAATCCCACGGCACAGATAAAGGCTAATAGCATTCTTTTCAAGAAATTGGAATTAAGAAATGGTACGAGACAGGGATGCCCCCTCTCCCCTCTTTTGTTTATATTAATAATGAAGCCTTTAGCTTGTACAATCAGGGCCAATGCCAGCATTAAGGGCTTATCTGTGGCGGGTATCACTCATAAAATAGCGATCTATGCAGATGACATGATATCAGACCCGGCTACCTCTCTTGTTCATGTGGTCCAGGAGCTGGAGACTTTTAAGACACTATCTAACTACATGATCAATATACAAAAATCGGACATCTTGGGTGTGAATGTTTCCGATGAGTTTAAATCCACTGTTTTACACATTTTCCCCATGAAATGGCAGGACTTGGCTATCCGATACCTCGGGATTCAGATTTCGGCTGATATCTCCCAAATTATGACCTTGAACTACGATGCCTTGCTTTCCTAAGTTATTGCTGATTTACATAGATGGGCTGTCCCTCATATCTTGTGGTTCGGGTGTATTGGGGTACTCAAAATAAATATACTACCCAGATTTTTGTATATTTGTTAAAACCATGCCTATTTTTCTTCCCTGATCCTACTTTAGGACATGCCAAAGGGTACTTATGAGGGAGGTATGTATGGGGGGATAGAGCCCCTCTCTTAGCATTTACTCACCTAGTCCGGTCAAAACACACAGGGGGTTTGGGTTTCCCTAACCTAGAATGGTACTGGACGGCATCCCACTTACATAGAGTGGTGGAATGGTCCATCGATGCTCCCAAATTATGGATTTCTTTAGAAAACTTTCTTTAAGTATCATATATCTGCTATCTGTTATAGAACATTAACGGTTAAATCTCACCCCACGGTCTCCGCTACATTAAAAGTCTTAAGGAAAGCTATCTCACGCCAGCTCCTGACCACGGAACCCAGCCCACTTTTACCACTCACACACAACCCAGAGCTGGATAGGACTATTACAAAGAACATCACACGTTTTCTCACCCCCAAACATATCCATTTTGTTATGGTGTGCCACGTCTTAAAGGGAACTCATGTGCGGCCAATCACTGTGCTCACAAACCAAAGTCCCCCTACTTTCCTTGGTGCCTTTAACCTATCACCAAGGTCAAACATTTTATATCCACTCTATTACCAAACCCTCTGATTTCCAGAGAGCTGTTTAACTTTGAAAGGCTATGCTTAGCATATAATGAACCCTCACACCTTCTCTCTGTCGTATATGCTATACTCTTAGATGCACACACACTGCCACTAAACCGTTTTTCTTTAGCCCTTGGGAACGAGATTTACACAAACACTTTGAGGATTCTGACTGGTCACACATGCTACTAATTATACATAAAGGATCTATCTCCAACAGAATTCAGGAATGTAGTATCAAACTTCTGACTCTCTGGTATAAAGATCCTGCAGAGCTTCACCATTATCTCCCACAGCTTTCGCCCTTTTGCTGGAGATGCGGCTCACTGGCCGGCACATATATTCATCTTTGGTGGGAGTGTACAGAGATACAGGCTTTCTGGGGTAAGGTGATAAAAGTTAAGGGAAATTGTAGATCCTGATTTCTCAGCCTCCCCAGAGGCTTTACTTTTACACCACACTACATCCTCAACAGCCGCATATAAGAAGTCCTTGAAGATACATCTGATACAAGCCACCAAAACTATCATTCCTAGATTCTGAAAGTCCCTGAGATCGCCTCCTATAGACGCTTGGCTGGCGAAGGTTAATTGTATTGCACATATGGAAGACCTGGTTGCTACCTCCAAAGGTTGAGAATAGAATAATGGCCTCAAATGGTTTCCTTGGTCCTTATTCGTCTCCTCCGAACGCCTTTTAGACATATGTTTTTCAGACGATTCCGGTGACCCACTCACCGTGCCATCCTAAATACATTTCACCTTAACCATTTTATTTTTTTTTTTTTCTCGATAAGGTCCTAAAATGATTTCATGTAGGGTGTTACTCACACTCTTCTTCGGTATGTTATACAATTATACATGGCACACATCATGGGCATAACTTATGTTTTTCTTCCCCCCTCTTTTACATTTCTTTATGCTTCCCCTAATTCCGTTTGGGAACTGTTGTTCCCTGTTGCATCACCAAGTCTCTTAGCCATTTACATGCTATTTACACACGGCTGTTGGTCCCCAGGGTTTACTTCTCTTGACTCTGGACTGCCGTCCTGTACAAGGCACTCTGTGGCATTGCATGTGTATGCTCTACTTATCATTTTCTTTTCTTTCCTGCTCACCCATCTTGTAATGCTGTATGTAGTGTATAGTGTATCCATTATTGCTTTGTATTGCTTTGTATATCTTTGCACATAGAATACATTGTCACACATGTCTGTGTTGTATGATTGTGCGTATTTCAATTAACAACGATTTGAATCCCAAGATATTCAAATTCTCCTGTTTTTTTGGTAAATAGAGAAAAACACTCATATTTGATGTTTGGCGATTCTTAACTTGAGCAATGGTCTTATTTAAATTTAATTTGTAGTTTGAAACGGTGCTATATTTTTTCACTTCCTGCTGAAAATGTGTCGTTGAAGTAGGGTTAGATAGAGAAATTACCATATCATCCACATATAATGAAATCTTATAGTCCTCGTTACCAATCTTGATACCTGTTATTTCTCACTTTCCTAGCAAACGGCTCCAGAGTAAGGATACAGAATATGGGTGACCACGGACAGCCTTGTCGAGTTCGATTTTTTAGATCGAACCAGTCCGAGCAAAGCCCCGGACCAACGAAGCATGCACTAGGATTTGAGTAAAGGGAAGTGATAACTGTATAAATCCAACCAGACAGTTCAAAGGACCTCAGAGTAACTCTGAGGTACCCCCACCCACTCCTATCAAACGCTTTTTCAGCATCTAATGAGGAGGGGGCATCTGGTCTTTTTTGCATAGTCCAACATGTCTATCAGATGTCTGGTGTTATGCTTGCCACTCTGCCCCAGAAATGCCTCATACCCTCTATATGCCTGTGCCCCATGAAATGCCTTTTAACCCTCTATATGCCACTGTGCCCCATGATATGCCCTTTGACTCTGTCTCCAGAAATGCCTTATACCCCTATATGCCACTCTGGCATTTAGAGGGTTTAAAGGCATATTATGGGGCAGAGTGGCATGTAGGGAGTATAAGGATTCAGAGGCAGATTGGCTTATAGAGGGTTAAAAGGCATGTGTCTGGAGGTCAGGAGTGGCTATTAAGGGGTTAAAAGCATTTCATTAGGGCACTTAAAATCTGCACTCTATCTATAAATGCCTAGTATGACCCCCAGGGCTTAAACACCCCCCCCCCTCCCCTAACTTACCAGTGCTTCTGATTCCCCGGTGTCTTGTCCGGGTGGCTTATAGAGGGTTAAAAGGCATTTCTGGAGGCAGAGTGGCATTAAGGGGGTTAAAAGGCATTTCATAGAGCACTCTGCCTACAGAAATGCCGTATGTCCCCCATTTAACACTCCCCGCCCCAAACTTACCGGTGCTTCTGATTCCCCGGTGTGTTGTCCGGACAGCGTGTAGACGTCTACACAAAGTAGGTGCGGTTAGCAGCGGGGGTTGTCTGCGTCCTTCGGGCAGACCTTCCCCGGCTGACAGTGAGAACTCCCTGCACCGGAACGCTTCGAATCGCTGCCCCGGGGGGAGTCAGGAGGATCCAGATCCCCTGCAGCGCTGTGGGGGATCTGGATCTTAGTCTCATAGTCAGACCTATTTGAGGTCTGATTATAAGACGACCCTGATTATAAGACGAGGGGTATTTTTCAGAGCATTTGCTCGGAAAAAACCTTGTCTTATAATGGAGCAAATACGGTATATAGTATTTATTTTTGTCCTTCTGTTACATCTGGTAAGCCCGTCAATTCTAGGTATTCTTCTATTTCTTTGTCATTTGCTCTTGCGGTGATGATATAGATATTTTCATAATAAATCCTAAAACCTTCTGCCACATCATCAGGGGTCATCCGTATATTGTCCTCTGTCACAATTTTAGTTATTTTATTGCTAGCCCTTTTCTTCTTAAGCTGATTGCTTATTATTTTATCCGGTCTCTTTTATGGTAATATCCTAGTCTAAGTTTATCCATATAGTATCTGTAATTCTATTTGATTAGTTTTTTCTCTAAGCATCTTCAAATGAGTCCTGAGTAGGATCTAACTTAGCTTTTGATGCCAGGTTGTAGTATGTCATGTATAGCTCATTCAGTGGCTGCTCATTAGATAATCTCATCTTTTTTATTTTTTTATTTTAATAAAATGCCCTCCCATAACCGCCTTATAGGCACACCATCTGGTTGCCTATGTTGTTTGTCCGATCCTATTTTCTTGAAAAAAGCTCTTGGTCATCTCAGAGATATATTTCCTATTTTACTCTGAATAGAGAATAAAGTCATCCAAATGCCATGTCATGAGCGGTAGGGTACCCCACCTATCTTTTAGCTCAAACAGAATGAGACTGTGGTCGGACCAAACATTCTCCCTTATCCATATCCGTATAGATATAGATGATATAGATCATATATGTTAGCTCTTTGTATGATGTTTCGAAATGTTTAGCTATTTTTTTAGGTTTTTATTAATTAGCTTATTTTTGCCAATTTATTTATCCATTTTTTTATCTAAAATACAATTATAATCCCCTGCGATAATAAGAGCCCCTGTTTTAACTTTGTCCACCCTATCTATGATCTTTTGGAGATGCGATAAGGGTTCTGTATTACGTAAGTATATATTAACCAGAGTGTATTTATTATCATTTATTGTACCTACCCAAATGAGGTATCGACCTTCTTTATCTTGCTCTAAATATTTAATTTGTATCCGTACGGTGCTAGAGAAAGTGATTGCAACTCCTCTCCTTTTATTTTCCGGCATAGATGCATGTTATGTAAGTAAGTGGATAAAATCTACCCCACCCCCCCAATCTAACATTGTCCATAATTTACAAAAAAAGAAAATAACATTTCAAACTGTGGAGTGATATATATCTATGGAAATACCATAGTGTGCTAACAAGTCTCGTAAAAATCCATGTAAAAGTGTCAGAGTAATTGTATTTAGTGTGTATAGGAGAAAAGGGAAAAAAGTGTAGCACTTTGGACAAAGAGTTGAGTACTATAGATTATGAGCATCTCATGTTGATAAATATTGTAGTGATCGGTTCATAATAACAAAACAAAAAAATAGAACACAAACAAATCTGTAAAATAAATGCTAAAGTATTAAAGTGCCCACTGGTAATTATGGCTCATGTAATGAGTTATATAACATAAATAAAACTATACGTTTCTCTTCTTAATCCAGTCACTGGGGGTTATTGCCGAAGTAAATGTCTCAATTGAGTTGTTCAAAAACACCCTTAACGCTCTAGGATCTATCCATATAGATATAATATTTTTTTCTTGAGCAGTCGTAATTCCTGTTGGAAGGTTCGTCTTCAATTCTTTGCTAGAAAGGAAAGATCTGCGCAAATCTGGATGTCTAAAAATCTTGGATCTTTCAGGGTTTTATTCCTCCCGATCTTAATATGTTCTCCTTCAGATGGTATGAAGAGAAGGAGACTATGACGTCTCTAGAAATATCCTTGGCTAACGCTTTGGGTTTCCTGAGTCGATGGTATCTATCATAATTGAAATAAAGATATATTGTCACGTACAAGTAGTTAGGAGACACCGTGGTCAGGTAGGACTCCAGGACAGAACAGGTACAACAAGCCGAGGTCAGGATTCCGGAGAGCAGGATAGTCGTATAACGGAGCCGAGGTCAGGATTCAGGAAAACAGGATAAACGTAAACGGAGCCGAGGTCAGGAATCAGGAAATCAACGAAGTCAGACAAGCCAGGATCATACACGGGAATACAGAATCAGGAAACGCTATCTGGGCACTAGCACAAGGCATAGACAACCAACAGAAGGCAAGGTCAGACAGAACTGGAGAGGTTTAAGTAGGAACCGCAGAGGAAGTTTCAAATCTCCCGCCAAACCTCATGACGTCACTTCCAATGTCCGGGAATCACCACCATGATGAGTGTGGCGCAATCTCCCTTCATATAAGCCTGCAGTTTGGGAGTTGACCACCAGAGGGCGCGCGAGTGCCGAAACCGGACGCCGCGTACCAGGAGGTCTGCCTCTCCTGCGCGGCAGTCCCGAAGAAGACGGCGGAGGCGGCACAGCGTTGGAGGGGGGTCTCCCTCTCCTCCGTGGCGGCTCCGGTGTCCGTGCGTTGGAGGGGGGTCTCCCTCTCCTCCGTGCCGGCACCGGTGGCTGCGTAGTGGAGGGAGGTCTCCCTCTCCTCCGTACCGGCTCCGGTAGCCGCGTATTGGAGGGGGGTCTCCCTCTCCTCCGTGCCGGCACCGGTGGCTGCGTAGTGGAGGGAGGTCTCCCTCTCCTCCGTGCCGGCTCCAGTGGCCGCGTATTGGAGGGGGGTCTCCCTCTCCTCCGTGGCGGCTCCGGTGGCCGCGTATTGGAGGGGGGTCTCCCTCTCCTCCGTGGCGGCAACGTGGGAGCCGGGGGCAGGTAAGTAACAGTACCCCCCCTTGAAAGGGCGCCCTCAGGGCGACCACCAGGGCGAGAAGGATGCCTAGCATGAAACGCACGTATCAGTCGTGGTACGGAGAGGCGTGCCACAGGTATCCAGGATCGTTCCTCTGGACCGAGACCCCTCCATTGTACCAGGTACTGCAAACTACCCTGTTGTCGCCGGGAATCAAGAATTACCCGAGGAGTCCTTCTTTCCGAAGCCCTCCTGGCAGTCTCCATAGTAGAATTCCCACCTCGGGTAAACCGGTTGCAGACTAGGGGCTTCAACAATGAGGCATGAAATACCCAAGGGATGCGGAGCGTTCTGGGCAATGCAAGTTCGTACGCCACCGGATTGATCTGCCGTATAACTGGAAAGGGCCCAATAAACCGTGGGGCCAATTTCATGGACGGAACCCAGAGTCTCAGGAATCTAGTTGACAGCCACACTCTTTCGCCAGGCCGGTACGAGGGGTTGGGAGAGCGCCTCTTGTTAGCCTGACGTTGCTGGAGCGAAGCCGCGTGTTCTAATGCGGAATGTACCGAAGCCCAGGTGGTACGAATAGACGCAAGTCTCTCCTCCAGATCTGGAACAGCCGAAACCGGTAATGTCTCTGGGAGGGACTGCGGATGGAGACCATACAGGCAGAAGAAAGGCGAAATCCTGGTAGATTCTTGGAGCGTGTTGTTCCTGGCAAACTCTGCAAACGGCAACAGATCGACCCAATCGTCTTGATGATCGTTGATGAAGAGACGTAGGTACTGTTCCAGGTGTTGGTTCGCTCTCTCCACCAGACCGTTCGTCTGCGGATGATACGCTGAGGAGAAGGCCAACGTGATGCCCAGGGATTTCGCGAACTCACGCCAGAATCTAGCCACGAACTGGGTACCTCTGTCCGACACGATCTCTGACGGTACTCCGTGGAGCCGCACAATCTCCCGGATGAAGATGTCCGCCAGAGTAGAGGCGCTGGGTAGTTTCCGTAGTGGAATAAAGTGGGCCATCTTGGAGAAACGGTCGACCACCACGAGGATCACGGTATGTCCCCTGGACGGCGGTAATTCCACAATAAAGTCCATGGCCACATGGGTCCAGGGAACCGAAGGGCAAGGGAGAGGTCGAAGAAGGCCAGCCGGACGAGTGCGAGAAGATTTGTTGGCCGCGCATCTCGCACATGACTGAACAAATGCTGTAATGTCTCTGCCCCAATGAGGCCACCAAAAAGTCCGAGAAAGTAGCTCCCTAGTGCGTGCCACTCCTGCATGTCCCGAGGTCCTGGCACCATGTAGAGTGCGTAGAACGGGTACCCGCAAACTGGGAGGGACATACAGCTTCCCCGGAGGCAAGGAATCCGGAGCTTGACCTTGAGAACGAGTGACGTGATCCAGCAAAGGAGCATTACCCCGTAATCGAATGGCTGCAACGACCTTGGCAGAAGGGATGATGGGTTCTGGCTCTCTACTCTCCTCCTCAGGTCGTGTAAACATGCGGGACAGAGCATCCGCTTTAGTGTTCTTTGAACCCGGACGGTACGTTAGCACAAACGGAAATCGGGAGAGAAAGAGAGCCCACCTTGCCTGGCGAGGATTGAGACACTTAGCCGACTCCATGTACTGGAGATTCTTGTGATCGGTCAGAATCAAGGTCGGTACCGAGGCCCCCTCCAGCAAGTGACGCCACTCCTCCAAGGCCAGGATAACTGCCAACAGTTCTTTATTCCCTATATCGTAATTCCTCTCGGCTGTAGAGAAGTGTCTGGAGAAGTAGCCGCAAGGGTGTAGTGGTCCGCTGTACGAAGCTCGTTGGGAGAGTATCGCTCCCACTCCAGACTCGGAGGCATCCACCTCCAGGACAAATGGTAGAAGCGGATTGGGATGCCGTAATACTGGAACCGTCGTGAACTTCTCTTTGAGAAGAGCGAACGCGGACACTGCTTCGGAGGACCATTCAGACACATTGGCCCCTCTCTTTGTCAAGTCCGTTAGAGGGGCGACAATCCTCGAGTAATTCCGGATGAAGCGTCTGTAGTAATTCGCGAATCCGAGGAAACGTTGCAGAGCCTTGAGACCCGTAGGCCGTGGCCAATCTTTGATCGCCAGCACCTTCGATGGGTCCATATCGAAACCCTCAGGAGTAATCACGTACCCCAAGAAAGTCACCTTGCGGGTCTCAAAAACGCATTTCTCCAACTTGGCATATAGCCCATGCTGTCGGAGACGGCCCAGAACTTGGCGGACCTGGTCGCGATGAATGGATAAGTTCTCTGAGTAAATCAGGATATCGTCCAGGTATACGACCACGAACTGCTGGAGAAAGTCCCGTAGACAGTCGTTAATAAATTCCTGGAACACTGCCGGGGCATTGCACAGACCGAACGGCATGACCAGGTACTCATAATGTCCTGAGCGGGTGTTGAAGGCTGTCCTCCACTCGTGACCGGCACGAATACGGACCAGATTATACGCCCCACGAAGATCCAATTTGGTAAAGATTTGAGCCCCACGTAATCTGTCGAAAAGTTCCGAGATGAGGGGAATAGGATAGGAGTTCCGCCTTGTAATCCTATTCAAGCCTCTGTAGTCGATGCAAGGTCTTAGTTCTCCGTTCTTCTTCTTGACGAAGAAAAACCCCGCTCCAGCCGGGGACGTAGACCGCCGGATGAAACCCCGCCTCAGATTCTCCTCGATGTAGGTCTCCATGGCCTGGGTCTCGGGAACAGACAAGGGGTAGACTCGACCTCGGGGTGGCATAGTGCCCGGAAGGAGATCAATAGGGCAGTCGTAGGGTCTATGAGGAGGTAACTTCTCCGCTTCCTTCTTGTCAAATACATCCGCAAACTCCCGATAATGGCTTGGAAGAACCGTAGCGGCCATCTCCGAACCAGTAGACACCATGGCCAATCGAATGGGTGAGTCACAGTGCTTCCCGCAAGCTTGACTCCAGGACGTGATCTCCCCAGTTGCCCAATCGATGGTAGGGTTGTGCCTTTGTAACCAAGGAAACCCCAAAACAACAGGAGTAGAGGGAGGACAGACCCAGCACACCTAAAGCAGGTCCTCTAAACCACTCTAGGTGCGGTCGTTTCCCGACTTCTTAGGACAGGATCGGGCCCAATGTCCAGTCAGACCGCAGTATAGGCAGAGACCCTCTTTTCTTCGCCTGGCTTTCTCACTCTCTGACAAACGAGTGATTCCCAGCTGCATAGGCTCCTCACAGGAAACAGGAGACGTGGGTGGTGGTATGAACTGAGGAGCCAGACGCGGGAGGGAACGTACACTTCTCTCCCGTGCTCTCAGATTGTCTCGTTGCACCTGCCGTTCTCGAAGACGAAGGTCGATCTGGGTCACATAGGAGATTACAGAGTCTAGGTCAGATGGAAGATCACGAGCAGCAATCTCGTCTTTCAAAGTCTCAGATAGTCCGTTCAAAAAAGCAGCGATAAGGGCCTCGCTGGTCCAGTTCACTTCAGCCATTAACGTACGACATTCAATAGCATAGTCCATGAGGGTACGCTCTCCTTGACGGATGTTGAAGAGGGAGGAAGAAGCAGTAGACCTCCTCCCTGGCACATCGAATACAGCACGTAGTGCAGCCACAAATTCGGAATAGGATTGAACCGCCTGGGTCCTCCTCTCCCACAGAGGGGATGCCCATGCCAGGGCCCTGTCCGTGAGAAGCGAGATTATGTAACCAATCTTTGCCCGATCAGAAACAAAGGCGTAAGAGTTCAGTTCAAAATGAATCTCGCATTGGTTGAGAAATCCACGGCAAGTAGCAGGA